>JAOEGS010017729.1:0-27103 GCA_025447755.1 Corythornis vintsioides
CCGCCACCGCCCCCCACCCCCCATCCCCGCCGTGCAGGACGGCCGGCAGGTGGCGCCCGCGAGCCGTGCGGGGACAGCACCGCCTTCCCTCCCTCCCTCCCGCCTCCCGCTCTTCCTCCGCCCCGCTCGCGCGGGCCCGCACGTGGCGCGCGCGCCGGTGAAAAGCCGCGAGCCGCCCCGCGCCCGCCACTGGCGCCGGCAGCTCCCGTCCCGCTCTTCCCGCCGCAGCGGAACCGCGCCGCCCTCCCGCACCCCGGCTCGGCCGGACCCTCCCTCCTCGCTTCTTCCCTTCCTTCCTTCCTTCCCTCGCTCCCTCCCTCCCTCCGCTATGGTGCGTTGGCTCGGGACTCCGCATCCTCCCCGCTCGGCGCGCCCGCAGCCCGCAGCCGAGGGGCGTCGGTTACCGTGAGAGGCGCCGCTTCGAACGGCCGGCAGTGCTGGCGCAGTAGCGCGAAGGAGGCGCACGCTGCTGCCGCTGACCTGTTGACAGAGCCGGGCTTGCCGGGCTTTCCTTTGGCTTGCTATTTTTTGGTGGGTTTTTTTTCTCTTTTTTGGTTTATTTTTTCCTTCTCGACGGGTGAAGTTTGCACCCCAGACTGTGACCCGGCTTCCTCCACACCCTTTCCTCCTCTTCCTCTTCTCCAGTCAGCTGCCGCCGGCGGCCAGAAGAAATTCGCTCCGTAAGCCCCAGCGCCGACCGCAGGCTGCTGGAGCTGGGGGCATCTCCCGCCCTCTCGGCCTCGGGGCTTGGCCTTTGCTCGGCTGCGGTGGGGCGGCCCCGGGAGGGCTGCAGCCCCTCGGCGGGGTCCGGGAGCCGTCGGGCCGCCAGCATGTCCAAAGTGGCGGCGGAAAGTTGCGGAGCGGCGCCGGCCGAGGACTTGTCCAAGGTGTCGGACGAGGAGCTGCTGAAGTGGAGCAAGGAGGAGCTGATCCGCAGCCTCCGCCGCGCCGAGGCCGAGAAGATGAGCGCGATGCTGGACCACAGCAACCTCATCCGAGAGGTGAACCGCCGCCTCCAGCTCCACCTCGGCGAGATCCGCGGCTTGAAGGTAGCGGGGTGACTAGGGTGGGATCTCCGAAGTTTCTGACGTGTCTCGGCGTCCTCCGCCCGTCCTGCTGGGAGCGATCTCATCAGGTGGATGGATGGATGGATGGTCTGGGAGGAGCCGTGACCGAAAATCCCATGGAAAGTGAACGAGGAGCGGAGCGGATAGCGTTCGGTGTCGCTTCAAAATGAGTGGCCGATTAAGAGATGACCAAGTGTTTGGCAGGCTGTGGAGCAAAGCTGATGTCTGCTCTGCCCCAGTGTGCTTTGAATTGGTGAAAACACTGAGGTCTTGTCACTTTTGTGGTAGATGTCAGTGGGTTTTGAGCAGGTTAAATGATCTTTTCTGAAATGCACGTGAAAGGCTAGTGTGCAGAGCTGCAGACGTGCAAACGGCTTTGTGTAGCTTGTGCTGCTCTGTGCTACTCTTTTCAGATGATTTACTCAGCTGTCGGGCAGTCTGGTCGGCTCCTGGAGAGAGGTGGTTGGGACTAGGATGCAGTGCAGGGTGTGATGCCAAGCCCTTGGGCTTGGTTTTGGGTTTATCAGACCCCATCCGAGGTTTATTTTCTGAGAAAGAAATAACATCTCTGCTCCAACTCTTCCAACTGTGCACTTCTGCAGGCTATAATCGGGGCAGACCAAGTCTGTAATGACTCATTCCTTCTTAATTGAACTCTTTTGTTGGATGAGGATAGTCCCTAGTGTTTCTTTTCCCATTCTTCGGGTTGGGGAGATTGTGTATTTGCAGGTGATTACCCTGGCGTAGCATATACATGTGGATTATAGACCTAGAAAGTTACCTTAAAGTAGGTAGGACTGCATTTTCTGCCTCATTGATTTGGCAAAGGACATGAATTTTTAGGAAATGCCTTCAGTGAGGTGAGGTTAGAGGGAAGGCAAGGAGAGACAGAGATGCTGTGTGGGCTCTGAAATGATTACATCAGAGTACATTAGAAGATAATTCTTCACTTGTAGAATGGTTTAAAACAACTAAATGAGTGAGAGAGTATTTTATAGTAGTGTGGCATAAAATAAACAGTGGGAAGACTGTTACCTGTCTCCCAAGTTTTCCTGGTCTGCAAAGTGTGTGTGTCCTTCCTCTTTTTAATAGTATGTGGGATCTGGGGGTAAAAAAGATCCATCCATTGATAGTACTTCAGTAAAAGTAAAGCTTCCATTTTCAATCTAAGCTAAATTACAATAGTTACATGCAAGGGGTTGTGACATCATGTGGATTTATGCATCTTCCAGATAAGTAACAAAACACATCAAGGTGTGTAGGAAGAAGTGACAAATTCCTCCCTCATTTCTAAACTCCTTAAGGTGATGATTAACTTCCACCTTTTGTTCAGATGCTTCAGCTGGAACTTTTAAAAGGAATTTGGGAGAATGAGGCTTTGAGCCCTGCATTGGTGTCCAGGAATAAGACTGACTCTTTAGTGGGTGGGTGCCTCCTACTTCTGACTGGTGGCTTCTGGGCTTCCACAACTCTTTTATTCCACCATGGGGTCA
Source organism: Corythornis vintsioides (assembly GCA_025447755.1). Taxonomy (NCBI): domain Eukaryota; kingdom Metazoa; phylum Chordata; class Aves; order Coraciiformes; family Alcedinidae; genus Corythornis; species Corythornis vintsioides. Next base: position 2,561 of record JAOEGS010017729.1, read on the forward strand.
TTTAAAATCTCTCACCTGCAGAGGTTTTTAAGGATACCTTTTAGCCTCACTGAAAGTATTTTTTCCTTTGTCAAATATGGGTTAAAATTGGTTATGCTCAAAGTTAATTTGAAGTATACATCAGACAAACAAAAGTGTGCCTGCACATAAATCCAGTGGAGTTACAAAAGCTTTCTAAGAAACAGTGCTAAAATGGTTTTTTTATAAAGAGAGTTTTAACAATTGATGCTCATCTCTACTTCTGATATCATATGTGAGAGGAGTGATTATTCAGATGGGAGAAATATAAACATGGTTGCAAGCCAGTTTAGTAACACTAGGATAAAATACTGAAAATGCTTTCTTTGGCATATTTTTCTGCTGTAGTAATAGCTTGAACATTTTTGCTTCAGAGCATTTTTGCTTCAGACTGTTCCTCACTTAGCACAGGGCATGGGATCATGTACTTCATTTTGTTAGGAGTGAAAAAAAAATCTATTAAAGCAGATTATTTCATTTCAGAGTGGTTGAAGCAATTCTGATGAGATGATGACTGACAAGGTTCTTTTATGTAAATCTGAAACAAAATCATTCAAACCCCAAATTTTTAATATCTCTAAAATATTTGTCTTCATATGTGAATATGCTTTGGGGAATGGAGATTATAAATGTTAATAATGAACTATTTCAGTGAGATGACAATTCAATTTATGATATACCTTGCAGGTTTTTTTAATGATAACACTCTCAAGGGAGTGAAATCTTCTGCTTATGATCATTGCCGGGTTTGGGAGCTAAATTATTCTGTTATTTAGCATGAAAACTCATTATGCACCTGAAACTTTTATACTGTGATGGAAGTTAGTCTTTGAACTCTTCCATATTAGCTCCAAGTTAGTCACTTTTTCCTGGAAGAAGCCTGGTTTAAAGCACAGTGTTATAATCTGCTAGATCAACAACCCAAATTAATTATGCCTCACTTGAGTGCCTGGATGATGAATTTATAGCAGTGCTGTTCTATGGCTTACATAACGGTGATGGAACAATCTTCCTTCTTTTAGACACCTCTCTGTCATGATTATCTTTCTTTTAAAGGATATCAACCAGAAGCTCCAAGAAGATAACCAAGAGCTGAGAGACCTTTGCTGCTTTCTGGATGACGACAGGCAGAAAGGCAAGAAGGTGTCCCGAGAGTGGCAAAGACTGGGCAGATACAGTGCTAGTGTTATGCACAAAGAGGTTTCCTTGTATTTACAGAAGCTGAAAGAGCTGGAAGTGAGACAAGAAGAAGTGGTTAAGGAAAACCTGGAGCTGAAAGAATTGTGTGTGTTGCTGGATGAGGAGAAAACTGGTGGAGCAGGCAGCCGGAGCTCTATCGACAGCCAGATCAGCCTGTGCCAGTTGACTGCAGCCAGCACTTACATAAGAGATGTTGGTGATGGGAGTAGTACTTCAAGCACAGGAAGTACAGACAGTCCAGACCATCACAAGCATCATCCAAGTACCAGTCCAGAACATCTTCAAAAAGCTCGGGGTGAAGGGAGCCCTGAGCATCAGAAACACAGGAGTATCAGCCCAGAACACCTGCAGAAACCTAGGAGTTCTGGCAGTCCTGATCATCACCTGAAAGGACCAAGTCCAGAGCATCACAAACCCATTGTCAAAGCACCTGAACAGAAGCGCAGCAGCAGCCCAGAAACTATCCCAAAGCACATTCTGAGTAGTAGCCCTGAACACTTTCAAAAGCAGAGGCCTGGCAGTAGCCCTGAGCATCAAAAGCACAGCAGTGGCAGCCCAGATCACCTTCAAAAGCACACGCCGAGTGGAAGTACAGAACATCTCCACAAAGTCAGGGGTACGAGCCCTGAGCATCTCAAACAACACTATGGAGGGAGCCCAGAGCATCTCAAACATCTCAGTGGAGGCAGCAGAGAAGGTACCCTCAGAAGACAAGTAACAGATGACCTGTCACCTCACCACAGAAGTATATACAATGGAATGAACGGTGGGTTCATATGTTTAGTGAAAATTCACTTTGACAGGGAGTCTCAGTGCTATTTCAGCTATTTCTGGAAAAGGAATCATTCTTTATGTGAAATGAAAGGTAACAAGTCTGGTGCCAGCATTATTCCCTGAGCAAGTGAATTAACCAGGATATACTCATCTGTCCATCCAGCAGATGCTGGGTGGATTAAAAAATCAGGGGAAAAGTGCATCTTGAGCGTTGGTGTAAGGTCACAAGGAGCAGCACTTGGCCTTGGTTCTGCTCTGTGGCTGGTGGATGTGAACTGTTTGTCCCTAGGTAGAGCTCTCCTCACAGAAGAGAGGAATTGGCTATCTTTCTTGTCCTGCCTGTGTTGGAGTCAGCAAGATGGAGGGAAGTATCTCCAACTTCATTTCCACCTTCCTAACCTACCCTCTCTGTAGCTTTAAAGATTTCTAAATTTCCTGTTTATTGACTGAAGGCTTCTTACGTCCTTTTCCATACTCTGGAAAGGGCCTGATGAAGGGCTAGCCTCAGTATAAATGAATTGGAGCTCCTAAGCTTTTTAAACCCTTGAATTTGCATATGTTTAATGAAATTAAAAATTAAGGAAGTAGTAAATGTTAGTAAATTTTTTTGGATGGAGTTGGCATGTTTTCATTTTGTAAACAGCTGTGAGAAGGTGTGTTGACACTGGTGGAACTGATCACTACTTGCTGGATCTGTCTGAGATGGAGGAGACAGAGCTGTGTGCTGGGTCCTGTCCTCATAATTTATCACATTACCCTCTCACAATGGCCCCTTTGCCTGTTGTGATTAACTTACAGAATGCCTTCAGTTAAGATAACCTGATCTGTAGGGGTGAATCCAGATTGCTTCCAGTGAAATGTGTATACTTGACAGGGCTGACAGACCTTGAAGTGGTAAGTGTATAGGCTTCTCTTTTAATAATTAAAAACTGATTACTAAGGACTGTATGACAACTGTGTGAAGATGTGTAATCCACCATTAGAAAAGCTGGGCTTGGAAGACTTCCCTTAAATATTGTATTCCTTTCTCTACTCAGTTCTTTCTCTTCAAAATTGACCTGGCTGTAAGTAGTGTGAAGTATGGAACAACTTCCTAAAAGAGCCTTCCTTCTTGCACTCATGATGTTCATCAGTTCAGTCACTGGATGTGTAGAGAGGTGATCTAAGGTTCTCAGCATGTATTTTTTAAAACTCATACACAGGCAGATATGGATGTTTTTCTGCTGCCAATTTTTGGCTTTCTAATTTTATGTTGTCTAAATAGTCTTACTAAGTACTCAGCCATATTATTAACAGTGCAGTAAAAGCAGTTGTTACTTTAAACCCAAGATTACTGATGTCTTTTGTGCAGAGTACTTCAATGATCCACAGTTTGGACTTGGGCCACAAAATGCTGATGATTTGGGAGCAGTTTTACTGACTTTTATTAGAGCTGGTTTTTTCCTTTAATATACTTTTTTTTCTTTTTTTCAGAGGATTTCCCTCACCATCAAGTTGTCAAACCTCTCTTCATATTCAGATAATCTGATGCAAGCATGAGGTTTAACTCTGCCATTTGTTTGACCTTGGTCAGTGATAAAACTCCTGATAGCTTTGCTCTGAGGAGGAGACCCTTAAACTTCAGGAAGATACTTGGTCTTCACAGCAAGGCTGAATTGTTGGGGGTTTTTTGTGCTTTGATTTCTGTCAGCTGCTGTAAAGTTGTGGAGAAAAATAGTGAACATGGATAGTAGATGTTTGATTGCACATCTGGGTGATTATTTTGCAGGGCACTTCTAATCTTGTTGCTTTGTTTGTGGACTGTCACTTGAGCACCAAGTGAAGTGTTTGATCCTACAAATAGCAAAGAGTAACTCTCTTGACTTGCAATATATCTTGCAATATAATACTGCAGTGCTGTCAGCAGGATTATATGTAGCTATAGTCTGCCTTGCAGGACATGGGATATGCATGAATAATCATTTTGGCTTCATGCAAATTTTAAGCTGTCATGAGGTATTTGGCAAGTTACTTCAGTCTGAAGCTGACTTGGGTCCTTAGGCACAGCTGAGGGAGTAAAGGATGAGGTGGTAATATTCTGCATAATTCTTTTTATTTCTTATACTCAAAGGTTTGGTGTTTGTTTTTTTTTTTTTTTGGTTGTTTGTTGGTTTTGGTGTTTGGTTTTTTGTCTTGTGTGACACATCAGTTTTCATCTATAAAATTTATTAATCTTTAAAAAGTATTACTTCAGGGTTCTCTTGTGTGTTTTTCTGAAATGGGTGTCCTCATTGAATGGAGTGACAGAAAATGGGATGGGAGAACTAAATCTGGCTTGATGTTTGTTGATTAAAAACAAAATTAAAAAGTATTTAACAGATCTAACCAAATGAAATGTGATGATAATATTTGTAAACATTTTCTAGTGAACATCTGTGCAACCTAGAATAATACACCACTCTGACACAAATATAGTGTAAGTGCCTCTATATAAATTAATGTGCTTTCAGCATTTGGTTTTTAAATGCTGTTTTCTGTTCTAAGCAATTTATTACAACATTTCTATTTTAAGAAGTCATTTTTTTTACTCTGAGTTTTGAATTTCATGTGAAAGTATCAGAAAGCTTTCCTGTGTCTTTCTTTGCTTCCTGCTGACTGAGGTTATTAATGAAGAGAAGTAAAACTGCTGACTAACATCATACACACTTGCTGGGGATGGGAGGGTTCTTACCCTTTTGAGCAAAGGTATTTGTAGACTGAATAGGGACAGCTTAAAGTTAAAACAATTTCTGTTATAAATGTAAATAGAATAGCTTCAGTTGTTCTTTGATGGAAGCAAGAATCAGAGTAGGGAATATAGATATATTATTATCTTTAAGCCATCCCCAGTACACCATAGCTGTTAGGTGTGTCAGTCTGTGACTAGTGTGTGTGCATTGTTACTAAGGTGGGAGGCAGTTGGTGCTGACTCTACAGCTGCTGCCACCAAGTCATTTGCTCAGCCCCAGTTCATGTGGTATTCCATGGTTACACAGAAATGCTGATGGAGCCTACACAGTAACTCTCTGTTCAGACCTGTGCCCTTATCTTCCAAGAACTTCACCAGTATGAAGTGGAGCTAATGCAGCTATGGTGGCTGACTGATTAATTAGAGATATGTGGCTGTATCTCTTGTTTTGAGAACACCACTGACATTTGACCACCAGCCTCCAAATGTAAAAGGCCAACAATGAATCACAGTGTTGATGGTGTCTGGATAAGCACTCTGCAAGGCAGCACCTCTGCACATCCCCTGACTTTACTAGCAGGACACCAACATACTGATTTTTATGTTATTTTGTTATATGTTTTTGAAAGTAATGTATTTTCCAAGTAGTGAGTGGGAGGTTTTTTTCTGTGTATACTGAAGACAACAGAAAAGCTTATTTATTTTCTGTTAGGGTCAAGATGCAAGACCCCTCTAAAAACTCATCAGAAGCTTGGATGGCTGTCAGTGATGTCTGAGTGAAATATATGGGCAGATTTTTATTTTGAGTGCCAGAAGGGAGAGTCCTCACATTGAATCCTTGCTTGGAGAGAATACCTTTGACCCAGGGAGAGGACCTCTTGTGTAACAGAGTCCTTTGCACAGCTTTCTGAGTTAGTGTTATGATTTTATAATAGTAAAATATATTTTTAGAAATATTATAGTGATTACATTGTCAAATTTTCTGAACTCTGTCAGTTATAATGCAGGGAGTATATTATAATAACTCCTGCTGTTTCTTGCTTAAGAACTTCAGCCTTGTAGTTTGTGTGTTAATCAAAGGGTGTCCTCTCTTTGTGTTCCATCTATTAATGGAAATTTTTTTTCTTATTTTATTAGAAAGTTGCTAATGGAGAGTTGCAGCCACTTGTATGGGGATTGGAAGTGAATGAATTAACAATTAGGGAAGAACACAGTGGCCTGGATAGCATGGGGTTAAAATTTTATACTGCCATTCACACACAGAGTGTATAGATGTTGACAAGAGGCAATGGCAATGAGGCATTCCAAATTATAGGGTATTTAATGAGGTATGATAAAGCTCTGTGTACATAAGAAAAATGACTAGCAATGAAAATTCATTGTCTTCTGAGCTAGTAAGTCATGCCTTAATTAGTAAATTGAAGCACAGCTTATCTTGGGTCTCACTGTCATGTACACAGATATATAGTTACTGAGAGAGCACTGAGAATTAACTTCAAGTCATGATCTTGATATAAATCTTGTCTGTGTGTCCTCCTTGAATAGTTAAAGGGTGAGCTGTGTTAAGAGGATCAGCCAGGACTGAAACCTTGAGCTTTGAATGTTGCTCAACACAGGAAGAAGTGTACATCTTAATATACCACATCCATACTTGCAAAGAGATTCAAACCAGATTATACAGTGCTTTGTGGTATGATGGGTTTTATCACAATCTTGTCCTTGAATCTGTTAGAAGAGTCCACTATGTCACCACTGGTGTCCTTGTCTTTCTGGAGATAACTGTGGGGTTAAGCCTTTGTGAAGAAAAAGGGATAGAGCCCTGCATGGTGGAATTGGAGGAGTATTGTTAGAGGATGCTCAGCTGTCACTACATTCTTAAGCCACACTAGTAGATTTAGCCAGACCCTCATTTTGTTGTGAAATGGCACAGAGCCCAACAATGGTTAAAATCTTGAGAAGTATCATGTGTTCCTGTGGATAATACAGAACAAAAGGTGAGAGATTAAAAATATGGAAACCCATAATGCTTGCAGAAGAGATCTGATCCCTTTGTTCTTGGGCAAACATCAGCTTTGAAGTAACAAAAACTGAGGGTGAATTTCACTCCAGTGCATTGTTCCAGTGCTGTTAATGGTGCAAGTCTGCTATTGTGTGCCTTTGTCTAAAACAGCTGGGCCTGGTCCCTGTCAGGAGAGAAAGCAAAAAGGTAGAATATTAATTGCATTAGTCTGATCCAGCCTGGCAGTTTGTCTATGCTGGGAGGTGGTTCTTTTGTTCATTGTTCCTTTGTATGTGAAGGCAATTTTTTCCACACACTTGTCCTCCAGTTGTGGCTTGAAATACTCCTTGAGGACTTAATAATATGGTCTGCACTGATAGTGAAAACTTGGGGTACTGTGGAGGGTTCTGGTAACATTCTTTGGGTCCTTTATATACATGAATGAAAAATCTTCTATCTACTCTCCCCTTGTTGCTCTATTTTAAGGCCTTCTCAAATCTGATAACTTGTCATAACAAAGATATCAAACAAAATGGAGAAGGGAAAGATTAGCCTGGAAAAGGCCTTGGGTGGTGGGACTGAAAGACAGCAAGATGCCAGTAATAATATTTCCTCTTTCAGGGGAAATGAATTATACAAGTATAAAATGGGGGAAGGATAAATATTAAAGTTGTTTTAGAAACATTATATATACTGATGATACTGCTCTGTGCACTTTTAGTGGGTTTGTACATTTTCAGGTTTGGTTGGGTTCGTTGGTTTTTGGTTTTGGTTTATTTTGTGTGGGGTGTTTTTTGGGGTTTGTTGTTTGTTTTTTTTTTTAGTGCTTTTAATTCTGCAAGATGCCCAGAAAAGAGCCAGGTCTGTGATTTGAGATCTGTCCGTGAGCATTTGGTGCACAGCATGAAAATGTTTGCAAATGTATTGATTGTGAATGGGAAAGCTGCTATCTTGAGCTAGGCTGTCTTAAAAGATGAATAGTTATGTGAAGGCTGTGAATATCAAATAGTTCAGCTTGTCAGTTCTGCTGTAAAACTTCTGGTGTATTCCCATTTGTTTCTGTACACTTGGGGAGAGGAAGCAACCAGCAGTTTTACACCTGTGTACATCAGCAAGTACAGGGTCCTGCAGCCCTTTAGGTTTTATTTGCACTGTTTGTGTGAACTTTGCACTGATTACAAATATTTTGTCCAGTTAAAGAGGTGGAGAAATTATGGCAGTTATTTGTAATGCTGATTTGTAAATATATAATAATTGAAGTGACTCTTTGGACTACTGAAACACAGCAGTGTTCAAGCACTGTCAAGATACAGCTGAGAAAGCACAGCCATGTGGTAACCAACAGGACTGAATAGCTTCTAAAGCTCTCCATTTTGATACTTCCTTAAGGTTATCCAAATTATTCCAGAGCTTTTATGCCTGCAATATCAAACTTCTCAAATTTCATCATTAGTGAGATCTCTACCACCATCAAATATTTGACCTCAAAACTCACTAGATTTCTTCCAGTGCTTCTCAATGTTCTTGTGAGTTGTGGAAATCTGCCTTGATCAAAGCTCACTGTAGGCTTTTGGAACAGGCACTTGTAACTTGATTCTAAGGAAGAAAAAATGCTTTATACAAGGGTTTCAGGGCTGATGTATTGCTGCATGGCTCACATTGATGTGAGGTTCTCATAAGCCTTGAGAAAAGCATTGATAGGTGACCCACATCCCCTCTTGGCTTCTGACTCTATTTTTGGTTTACAGTGAATGAATCTTAATGCTGGTAAAAAAATCCTTTTTAGGATTTTAGTGGTCTGAAAGCATTACAGATGACATTAAGATGGGTGTCTAAAAATACTGATTAGGAGACTGAAAAAGAATGTTTCACTGAAGGCAGCTGAATACATCAAGCACAGATATGAATGCTGTGACATAGAACCTGAAAACTGCCTTGGAGCCTTCCAAGTATTTGAGCACTTCACTCCTCCTTGTCATGACTTACACTGAAATTGGATGCCCTGACAGAAGCAAGATGCTTTAATATCCATGCTCCTCCAGTGCTCTGAGTAAAGTCACTTGTCTGTTCCTGTCATTCACCTTGCTTGAATTTTTTGTAACCTAAAATTCAGGGTTTTTTAAGGATTTTAGGTTTTTGCAGTATCATTAAGACCATGAAGAAAACATAGAAGCAAATCTTTCCAACAATGTGGGTTTTCTTCCTAACCAGCTCTAACCACCAAGACCAAAGGCTCTGCAGGCTTAACTAAACAGCACAAGAAACCAGAATCTTTATCTTCTGCAGGTGCTAGAACTTTGTGATTTATTTCTTGTTGTTTGGACTTGACACCTGGTTTACACTCCAGTTAGTAATGCTGAATGCTTTATTTTGACCACACACAACCATAGCATGTGCAAATATTTTGGAGAACAAGGAGGGCAAAGGCATCATGAGTACATTAAAAGAAACCCTAATTTCAACATTAAGCCATCAGTGTTTTGAGTATTTTTTTTAATCTTCTCTATAAATATAAGAAGATTATTTCTTCACCTTTTAGAATGTACTGAAAAGTTGTATTTAGACCAATAAAAGTTAATTTCTGGATTGCCTGACAGCATGGAAGTGACTGATTGGACTATCCTGGAAGCTTGAATCTCAAGAGTTTTATGCTCCCAGGCCACTCCCTTATCCTGGCTTTGTCAAGGAGTTGGACAGTGCAAACTCCTTGTATTGATTGTGCTCCTGCAAGTACATCCAGTCCCATGGAGTACTAAAAAGATAACTTTGAAAAGTCCAAAAAGAGATGTAGCAGAGAAGGACTCGCTTGACCCTGTTTCGTGATGACTCCACAATAATCCCAATTGAACAGAAAGTGCATTGTGCTTAAATGACAAGTCAGTGCTTCTCAGCTGCCTCCTGGAAATGTGTACTTCAGGCACTGAAGCTGAGTCAGTTGCCTGGGCAACGTATTCTAGTTCATTTCTGTTGCTTTATTTTTCTTTTTTTTAACTAATAAAATCGAGTTGATTCTGATAGCAGTTTGGAAAAGGTGGGTTTGAAGGATTACTGAAGAATGCATGAATATTGAGAAATAATGTCTGTTAGCTTGGAGAGCAGAATGTCTATTAATTTATCAATGTGAAAGAGCTATGCTTTGAGTGTAGCAAACCTTGGCTCTGCTTTGTGTGTGGTAGAGCTGCATTTTAGCAGATGTATTTTTCAGTAGATTGATGAGGTCACTTCAACCTGATGGGAGATTTGAGGGTCTTCATTGTCCTTGTTTCAGGAGAAACAGGGTGTTGACTGTAAAGATACAGTCAGGTGACACTTGCTATCCAATGCAACATTTCTAATCACGTGCTTTTATTAACCTAAAACTTTTGTCATATTTTAATTGATTTGTTCTTGCAGTGCTACTCAGAAATGCATCATGATGCAGAGGAAGGAAGAGGCTGTTGAAACTCAGGGGAAAAGATCTGTAATGGAAGATGAAAGTGGTTGGTCGATTTCTGCTGCTCAGTCAAAAAATATCCGGGTGATGTCTGTGTTCTGTTTGTTAGGAAATGCTGTTTTTGCAGGGAACCAGGAGCATCTTGGCTCCAATCACTGAGCCTCACTGGTATGAGGTTTTAACCATCAGTGTGGTAATCAGGTGCCTTGGGAGTGTGACTAGTGCTGGTTAGACACTGACTAGAGCAGCCAGCTGGTTACTCAGCCAGGCAACGTGCCCCTTGAGGCCATGCTTGCTAAGGACTAAATTTGTTCACATCATAGCTGGTGAAACAGTGGAGAGACCTGGAATTTACTCTCTGCTCTGAAGAGGGAAAGGATGTGAACATTCTCAATTTTAATTTATTTACACATGTGAAGAAACCTAGTTCAGCAAGCATTGATTTCTCTGGTTTAGAGGTGTGAAGCAGAAGTAGCTCTTTGACCTGTGTTTTTCTTCTGCATGTTAACATCAGCCTTTAGCAATCCAAATGTATTTCCAGTTCAGAGCTCAAGCCAGCTGAAAATCTGTGGAGGTCCAGTAATTAATAAAATTAGTTACCAAGATTAATTGGCCACTAACTAAAACTTAAATCCAGGCTTCCTGAGTTTTAGCTACTGATTATTCCATTTCATCCTACTACTTCTCCAACAGTTCTTTTCTTAGCTTAGTCTGGTTTGAGTGTGATGTAAAAACCAGGGCTGAGGTTTACATGCCTAGAAAACACCTTTATCAACAATTAACTTGCTACAAACACATTCAATGTGTTTCCTTTCAAAATCAGCTTTTAAGGCAATGTTTCCTTCCTTCCTGAATTTGCTGAATTATGCTAGCCAGGCCAGTGGGGAGCAAAGCTATTTTTAGTTATTTGTGTGTATGTGTGTGCAGCAGGCATATTAGAAGATGTTAATAACATGCCTTTTGCATTTGCAATTACTTGCTGTGATAATGTTACTAGAGGAAGCTGTATTTTTCTGTTTTGATTCCTGTGGCCTGTTGCAGGATAGTTGTGTAGCTGTAGAGGTCTTCACTTTGAAAATCAGAATACAAATTGGAGACATGGTATTTTTGGCAAGAGGGTCATTAATATCAATCCATAGTGGGCATCTTGTGACTGTGCCAGAGAGGAAAGTGATGCTGAGCAGATAGAAATCTGCTAGTTCTGCTGTCTGAACATCTCTGTGACTTGCCAGCTGTGGACCACAGGAACTGGGTGAACTTGGTGTGGTTTTGATTTACTCTCTGAATGCCAGTGGAATTGTTCCTAGCAGGTGGGTGGTTGCTGCTGCTACCTGTCAAACCCTGCAGTCTGGGGAGGCTGGGTAAAAGGTTCTGCTGGCTACCAAGAGCTGGGGATTTGCTGCACAAAGTCACTGTATCAGAGTTGTTTCTAAAAATGTTTATGAATGGCAGGGATCAGAATTCAGTCCAGGATTTTCAAGCTCTGTAGTAAAGTACCCTCAGTGGGGAATCAGGCTTTGATGTTCCAAAATGACAGGCTCAACATTTCCAGTCAGTGATGTGTGATGACAGGACTACAGCAACAACCCTTGTTATGAATAGAAAGTTACTGCAATTACAGCAGCTTCCTGCTGGGCTAAGTGGTGAGTTTTTAATGGTGCTTCTGATGATGAAATGTGGTCTGAGTGCAACTTAATGTTTCAAATCTTGTGCAGAAATTAAAGGGACATTGGTACTGTTACTATTTTAATCTTACTTGTAAACTAGAGCAAACACCACACTGTGTCCCGAGTGTGATTTAGCAACCTGTTAGTCTTTTAATTATCTCCTTCCTAATTAGATTGGTCTAATTATTTGGTACTTGAAACAAAAAAAAAAAATGCACTTAAGTTCTCAGGGCAGTAGCTTTTGAAAAAAAAATCACTGCTTTTCATTTTATAGACATTTTTTCTTTCATGCTGAAGTGTGTGAACATATGGTGCTACTTCTGATGTAGCACTTGTCTAAATAGCTTTTCTCATAGATTTTTCTGCAGAGCCATCTAGTTTTCTGCTATGAAAACACTCCTAATGTATTTAACTAATTTTATAGCTATAGCATGGGACTATCACATTTTTGTTACTAGAAATTTACACTGGGTGTAGGTCAAGAAATTAAACTATGAATCTCAATAAGAAAAATGAGCAGGAAGTAGTTAGAAATTCAAGGAGAGTAGTAAGAAATGTAAGTTTTTCAAGTTCTCTAGATGTTCCCAGGCCTGATCTACTCCTACCCTGGGTGGTTCTTCACTCTCCCAGTCCCAGCCCACACCCTCTGTGATTTGGGTGGTGTGGTTTGAGTGGTCACCAGTGAAGACTGAGGCAAAAAAACTTGAATACTTCAGCCTTCTCCACATCCTTGGTCACCAGTATCCCTCTGGAGAGGCCCCACATTCTCTCTCATTTTTCTTTTTTCTCTTACATAGCTGTAAAATCCTTTTCTGTTATTTCTAATATCTCTGGCCAGATTTGACTCTGTCAGGGCCTTAGCTTTTCTAACCTGGTCTTTGGTTACATGAGCAACTTCCTTGTAATCATCCCAGGTTACCAATCCCTGCTTCCATGCTTTGTGTGTTTCCCTTTTATATTTGATTTTTGCCAGGAGTTCTGTGTTAATCCACATAGGTCTCCTGGTGGTTTTGCCTGCTTTCTTCCTTTGAGGGATGCAATGCCTTTGAGCTGGGAGGAGATGATCCTTGAAAGTCAACCAGCTTTCTTGGGCTCCAGTCCCTCCAGGGCTTTATCCCATGGCACACTAGCAAGGAGGTTCCTGAAGAGGTTAAAGTCAGCTCTTCTGAAAACAAGGGTTTCAAGCTTCTGAGCTTCCCCTTCTTAGCTGCCCTTAGGATCTCAAACTCCACCATCTCATGGTCACTTCAGCTGAGGCTACCCATGAGTTTGACATTACCCACCAGCCCTTCTCTGTTGAGGAGAACAAGGTCTAACATCTTGCAGCTTTTCTTTACAGAAACTGTATTCTTTGGCTGCCTGTTTTCAATAAGATTAAGATTTGACATGGAGAGTCTCAGTCCAGACTTGAAGATGGGCAAAAAAATCCCTATGGCCTTTCTTTCCATGTGGTGCTGAGCACACGGCTGGGCTCTGCTCTCCCTGAAGGAGCAGCAGCAGCTACCTGTACAGCTTTTAGTAGCAGGCAAAGCACATTAGGCTCCCTCAATGCTGCATTGTAAACACTGAACCAACTGCAGAATTCTTCACAACCCACAGACCTTGTAAAACTCCACACGGGGTGAAGCATCTTTGGCCTCCAGGAAAGTACAGTGAGCAGCATCCCCAGCCATGCTGAGTGGCTGGGAGGCAGAGATCTCTTTTCCCACAGGGAGCAGCAAGTGCACAATTGCTGGAAGCAGGAAGGAAGAAGGATGAAGGGAGCAGGATCTCCTTTCCTCTCTCCCCTAAAGCTGCTCAGAAGCTGATTGCCACCTCTAGGGAAATGTAGAGGCAGTGTTGGAACTGTAATGGCAGCAGGCTGTGGTTGATGCTGAAGATGAGTTGCACCACAGTGAGCACAAATGATGAAGATGCTCAGAAGAGAATTTGTGGTTTCTGGTTATTTTTGAGAAAAATAAACTAGATGAGGTTAGATTCAGATTGGGCATAGTTTGGAAAATTAAGGACTCGGAAGAAAATATCAAAGGACTCTGAGGAAGATGTCAAAATCCAGTTACTGAAAGTTGGATTATGGTGAATGTGCTGGTTTGTTTTTTTAGCAGTATCCCTGCTTCCATTAGATAGAGGTGAGGGAAAGCAGATTTACATTACATTACATGCACCTGCTTACTGCAGGTCTTCTCTTGTGGTTGAGGTTAGAGAGGTAGAACAGCAGCTTCCTGCAGCAGTCTTAGCAATTGATGGTGTTGAAACATGAATTTCTTTTCGTAGACCCTCCACTCCTCTGCCAGAATTTTCTGTAAAGGAGGATTCTTCCCTTGCATATTGTAAGTCAAAAATCTTTCATGAAATTTTTTTTTTTTTTTACACAATTGCTGCCATGACATCAGTCTGTGTAGCAGAGCTGAACTCTGCTACTAAATACAAGCTTTCCTATTTAAAAAGAAAGCAAAATATGTTTTCTATCCACTTTTTACTAAATTAATCTTAACAATTTGTGAAAGTCATTACTCTGAATCCTTAGACTATTACTGCTGTTGAAAAAGCAATTTCATTGGAAGAGCAGCTAAAACCTGCAGTGCTAGTGTTTCTGTTTACTGGGGGCAGAAATGGTCTCTTGTTGCCTTTTGTAAACATGTTAGACTCTGCAGATAAGAACAGAAGTAATCCAATTATTTGGATTCTCAGTTTACCTATTAAATATCAAGCTTATTCTCTTTATAACTTGTTGCTGCAACAATATATATTATTAAAAATTAATTTGTCAGCCATTTCTCTTCAAGGTGTGAGATTCGTTTCAACTCTTTGAAGCTGGTGGGATTTGAGTGCAGATTCAGTGAAGAAATTGGACAAATTCAGCAATGTGGCAAAGAGACCAAGTCCTGCAGTGGAGAAAGATCTAGTAGAGATCTTCAGTGGGAGATCCAGGTGACTTTTGTTACCCTGCCCTTCCAGAACTGCAGTGCTGCTTAAAAACCTTGTGATGTGCAGGTAAAAGGGTAATTGGGCTGATCAGTCAGGTCAGGGGCTACACACCTTCCAGTAAGAATGGGTTTCATTGCAGTTCATGCACTTAAGCTGCAGGTTCAGTTTCAGCTGTATAACCTTCTGTCTTTGGCCCTGGGCTGCAGTCACTCACAAACAGCTCGAAGCTGATGTGCTGAAGGGATGATATTGTGTCCTGGAAGCTGTTTTGCTGTCCCTCATTTAAGTGCAAAAGCAGCATTTGCTGGTTGGAAGGCTTAGCCCTTTAAAGGGCAAAAGTATTCCTCGTGAAACTTGGCAGCACAAGAAATCATGTGGTCCAGGGAGTTTGAGGCACACTTGGAGTTCAGAGGACATGGTTAAGTAAACAGTACATAAATCTGAGTTTGGAAGCTCTGCTTTGGGCATTGCAAAATAAATGTTAGGTAGGTACATCAGTCATAGATTTTGTTGACCAGAATCCTCAAACAGAAGAGTGGTTTGGCCTTGTTTTCTTCTACAACATTAACCCAGCCTTGAGTTGGCTGTGTTATGCCCCTGTAAAGCACAGTGTCCTCCTCTGGGGGTGGCTTTAATGCAGCACTTAATGAATATTTTCTATTTGGGTTACATTTTGTTGCCTTTTAGACACTGCAGTGTAGTAAGAACTAGGCTTCATTTCTTTAGCTTATTGGTAAAAGATGTGTGCATGTGTTTTCTACCTCTGTTTAATCCAGTTTGGCAGGTAAACTTGGGGTCATATTCAGACCTGACTTAGTGCTTGTAGTTTCAACAGCACTCTGCCTGTTCCCATGAAGGGCAGCATTTACTCACTGCCAACTCTGGGATGTGTCACTGCAAATCTGCCAGTGACTAAAAAGATGACTCTTCCAAAATGTGTGGTTTTCCTTGATTTATTTTTGATACCAGGTGATGGATTAGTCAGACAGATGTAGGAATTCCTCCTGGTTCCTCTTGTTAGTCCCTGCCTAGCAGCTGTTTAAATGACAGTGTTGTCTGTATATGGCACCATAAGTTTTAAGTCTGTCTGAAGCTCATCCAGGTGCCTGTGCTTTAGCACATGGAAAAAAAAATCACATTAACTGAATGAGAGAAGAATCTGATGATTCATTTTATGTATCCATACATGACAGCATTTATTAATTTGGTGGCCACTTGTCTCACTTGAAATCAAATAGGAAAAGCTCATTCAGCCCTACAAATAGGGCTGTGCATCTGCATGCCTATTATCAGATTAATCAAAGTAAAAGCAGTGAATTAACTTTGGTTACAAAGGCTGTTGAGTTGCTTGACAATGATGTTACGTAGACAGAAGGAACTGTCTAACATGTTAAACTAGAAATTTTTGGTCAAATGTTAGAATACTTTTGATTTTTGTTTTCAAGATTATCAAGAAACTTAGTAAAATAGTGGGCTTGAAAGCTTTTTTTTTTTTTTTTTGAGTAGTTTATAATGCTGAGCTTTAGCCTCATGACTAACTATAGCCTTAAGTATCTTTGATCTCTCAGTTTGTCTAAATGGTAATTCTGATAAATTTAACATGAACCAAAGGTACAGTGGGATGGAAACTTTCCTTGGAGGTCACTAAGAAGATAAATAGATTGGTTTGTTTTTGGTGGTGGGTATTTTTGTGTTTTGGATTGTTTTTTGTTGTTTGGTTTGTTTGTTTGTTTCTTTTAATTGGACATTGCTAACATGAAATTGCCTTTGTTTCAGAGAAGTATAACTACTGTCTGTTTTCTTGCCAAACAGCAGTGTCCTTGAAGTAGGAGTGAGAATTCTGGTTGCCAGGAGCAGGGACTGACCTGGCAACACTTGTGGTGCTGTAGGTTAGCAGATGACATACATAGTTCCAAAGTACCATGTCCAGCCTGTTCAACCCCATTTTGATATTTAAGAAAAAAGGAATGTCAGAAGGAAGAAGAAAGTTCATCTTGCTGTGAAAAACTTGACATGCAATAATTGTCTCTTGATTTTATTTTCATTGGAACATATGTTTCATACTTGATAGCCAGCTCTTTCCCTAAATCTCTGCTTCCCACAGTAGTTCAAGTAGAAAAAATTAGTATGCATATAGTGAAGGAAACAGGTGGGGTTGGAATAAAACCTTGGCACAGTTGGCCACACATAATACATCCTTAAGAACAAAAACACAGGAGAAAATTCATTTTCCTGAAGAAAAGAGTGGCCAATAAACCATGGGCAGAGGGGACTGAGGGATTTAGAAAAAGCTTAAATTGCTTTAATGCCATTTTTTTGGTGGGAAGAAGAAATGAATTTGAATGAGAAAATGATCATACACAATTTGATCCTCTTATAAAAGTATTGCCATTGATTTCCAGAGGAATGGGATACAGCCACATTGTGTGCCTGTGACTGTGCTTTGCTGTTGGTCTAGGCTAACTCACTGACACCCAGAGAAACAAACCCCAACCAAAATAACCTCACTACCAACAAACAGAGAAAGTCTACTTGACTGCACAGAGACTAAATAAACTTCTTAATCTGTAATATGTATGTTATGCCAGAGTCGTGGGGACTGAGGAGAAATTTTCCTTGAACTCAGTCCTCAGACTAGCTGCACACTTCCCAAGCAGCCCAGTAGTGAAAACCAGTTAAGTCATTTTCTTACAATCACATGGGTACATGAAGCTGAGGCTTTTTGATTTATTTTGAGCTCTGAGGAATATAATGTGAAAAGCTATTCGTGTTCTAGCTGGCCAAAGACTGCAGTCAGTTTAATAAGACACAGCTAAGTTTACCATGATTAAGTGCTGCTTCATGCATGAAATAGATGCTGTGGTCCTGTGCTGGTGATGGATGATTTATTACCTTTAAAACTGTAGAAGCAACACACAGAATTAATTTTCAGTGGATTGTTCATGTTCTCACTTGTTTGTGCTCACTGGAATCTTACATGATCAATAAACATTAAAAAAAGAAAAAAGAAAGCTCAAAAATAAAATGAGACATTTAGAAACTACAGCTTTGATAACAATGCCTCCCTTTCCCCATCAAATGTTTTACAAACCTAATCTAGCAGCAGTTCATGCTGCAAAAGATGTTTATAGCTCACTTTATTCTGGTTCCTTATCAAATTACTGGTTTTATTCCTTAAAGCTCTCAGGGAATTGACTGTGTGTATAGATCATCCCTCTCTGCATGGTCCTCTGTTATCCTGGGCAGTTTCTGGCTTGATCTTGGCTGACAGGCCTCTGTGAAACCCCAGGCAGTGTGAAGTGCCCACATCAGGATTTGCTCAATGAGGGGAGTTTTCAGTTCTGAGTTATGTACCTGGTTTTACCCTTTAACTTTTGGGGAGAACAACCTGCTTAGGTGTAGAAATAGCAATTAGGTAACTGAGAGAAAAGTCCATGTGGGAGAAGATGGAGAGGAGAGAGGTGTTAGAGGCACAATCTCTTCCAGAAACTTCCTGGCTGTGGTCTGATGGGAGCTGTGTGGAGGGCAAGCCTGCAAGGGCACAGAGTTTTGGGGGTTCTCCTGGTGCAAAGACTTGGGTTTGACTCTTGCATTGTGAATATCAGATGAGCTGATGATGTGCTTTGGGACTTGGTGAGCAACCCATGTTAGAGGGTCCTGCCAAAGAGTGGCCAGGCTCAATAACTGGCCAGCATCAGGCTTCAGATTGCACCTGTCTGCTGATACAAGCTCAGCACCAACTGTGCTTCATAAATCCAGTGGATTCAGGCAAGTGAGGAGGGTATAGAATTGAGACAGTCTCACTGATATCTAAATGTTGGTGACATTTTTCAGGTGCTTAGTGGTTCTTTGTCCTTGCCCTGCAGAGATCAGTTGAACTGATGACTCTTCTTTGAAGGTTTTTTCATAATCCTCCTCCTTTATGCCTTGGCTCCTGTGCAGTTCCAGAGTGACAAAAGGGCTCTGAAGTGTCTTAAAACTCGATGTTTTATTTAATTCTTTATTTATTTTAAAAGAATAGAAGCTGTACTTTTGCAAGCAAGGTCCTTCTCAGCGTTTGTAAGCTGAGCAGGGTCAGTCTGGGTCATTACTTGGATTTTTAACCTCTGGAAAAAACACGGATGCCTTAGTGGTGGAAAAAAAAATATTCTTTAGAGTCAGTCAGAAATACTGTGAGGGGAAAGGTTGACATCTCAAGCTGAGATTCTTTCTACTTGTTATTTGAAGTCCCAAAGACCAAGAGCTTTAAAGTTTTCCTAAGGTTCTCTGCAAATGTCACTGGTGGAACGTGTCAGTGTTCAGCTCTTGGCAGAGGCTGTGCTGCAGTGGGCTCCTCACAGCACAGCCATGAATGCCCATCAGCTGGGAGTCCTCAGTCAGCTTTGCCTTTCTTCTCTCATCACAGCACAGATTTACTCCCTTTACACCATCTTCTGTCTTATGCTGTCTCTTTGTCCCTCATCCCTACCATTTTCAGTGGTGTATTCTAGGAATATAATGTAATTAGAAGCAAAATGCCTGCTGAAGGTGGAAATGGTCCAGGACTATGTCAAGATGCTGTCATTCCCTATCTGGGTAAAAACTTCCTTCTCTGATCTGTTTTCTTTCTTGGAAATGCTGTTTCCCTTATGTTTCCATGCACATCTTCAGGAAATTACAGTACATTAGGGCAGATGTCTGCCCTTGCTGGCTGGTGAAGGTGACTGTGCAATCCCCTCCAGTCCAATGCTGTTGAGAGCAGCTGTGGTGTCCTCTGACTCTAAGCTGCTTCCACCTGATGGCTGCACATTACAGATATTAAGCCCTGCAGTGCAACAAGCTGGTGAATACTCTGGTAGAAATGAATCATGGTTATTCTTTTTACATCTCCCTGCTTTGTTATGTCATCTTGGATTTACCAGAATGATCAGTGTTTGGACTTTTGTACTTGCATCTGGCTTGACTGTTTGATGAACAACTGTAGGTTGAAAAGAGACAGTTTTTCTAAAGGACTGTTGGCATCTCAGTCTCTACTCATGGAAAAAAAAGTGAATTAATGTTGATGCTGTGGTAGACATTGGTTTATTTTCAAGGACTAGGCTTTGTGCTCAGTGTAGTCATAAAACAATGATTATTGACTTCTGGAATGTGAAGTCATCAAACTTCTGTTATGGAAAAATCTTTTTGTATTAGAGAAATGTATCTTAGGTCAAAAAATAGTTTTATTTGTCTTCCTCATCAGCCAAACCTATGTGGGCTCTTTACTGCCTCTCAGGAGCGATGCTAACTTGGCTGTGCTGGCACTGTCTGAACACAGCAGAGCAAACCTGGACAAATCTGAGACCTGTTGAGTGTTTCCCCAGTTTCTTACAGATGTTCTGCCCTGTCATGCAGGGCTCTTGAGGCACAAACTCTTTCAGGACTGTTGGCTTTGCTCTCAGGGGTAGAATATGTTTTACTGTTTTCTTTAGCAAATACTGCTTCAATTTCTCTGCTGTCTCCATGGTGACTCCTCACTTTATGACATAAGTGATCATAAATAATAAAGCCTTCTATTATTATCATGAAGAATAATAGGGGATTTTTTTGCATGATTCCAAGTCTCATTGTAAATGTAAAATTTGGTTGCTGAAAGAAGAACCAGTAAAATTTGTTACTATACTTTAGGCAGGATGTTGTAATCACTCTATCAAAGTCTAGATGGGTGGTGATTAAACCAGCTCACTTTTGCACAAGTGTTAAATATGACAGATGAAAAGATGGCAGGTTGGGCTTAATTTTTATCTAAGACATGAAAGATGCTGTGTATTTCAGTACTGGGAAGAGTGTCCCTTTGGGCATTTAGCAGAACAAAAATGGTTCTGCTGGCCACGTGAGTTGCAAAAGGTGTGAAAAACCTTCAGCTGAGAACAGCTTAAGCAGCAAAAATGTTAAATAATTAGTGTAATGAAACTTCTAAAATGCTCAAAATGTTGTCAGAGAGCAAGGAATGACAGATGATCTTGAAACAGGATAAAACCTCAAGAGAATGAAGGACCAACAGCCTGGTTTTCATATGCCTGTGAAGGCAGGGAAAGGGGGGTAACTGGAGCTGTGCCTCCCATCAGAGGAAATGCTGTGTAGGCACAGGTACAATTCCAGCTTCTGGTGCTGCCAATTCAGACAGCTTGAGCATTGCACTTCTACTTTGTGATCTCAAATCTTGACAAGGTTCTCTCTCTCTCTCTCTCCTTAGATACTTGCAGGAGCTTTGTTTGCATCCCAAGGCAGGATTTGATTTTGATACCCTACGTGAGGACATAGTGCAGTTGGTGTCACGTGTCCACTTTGCACTATATGGTTAAATTTAGCAAGGAAAAAAACATAGTAATGTAGGAATGAATGTCTGTTGTGCTGGAAGTCCAAAATAAACTTGGAAAAATTCCACTAGTGTGTGAAGTTTCATGTCCTCTGCACCAGCTCTGGCTGACACATGGTGTAGTGGAAGCTTTGGCTCTTAATCTAGAGGGAGTAGAGATAGAGCTCTTGTATGTGAAGCACCCCAAAACTTTTGCCTGTCTAATGAATAAGGCAGTTGATTTGATAGACTTGCTTGGGTTTTTTTCTTGCATATTCTTTGCCTTAGAGAAATGAGAACAAATTCCTTTCCTATTGCTGAGCTTTCCCAGGTGGGCAGTGTCAGCAGGAATCAGAAAAGCCTCTGAAGGGCAGAAGGATAGTGAAGAAGTAAAAGATAGCTTATAGGCAGCCTTCCTTACACATAATGTAATGAGTGCTTAAAACAGGGAGCAAATTTGGTGTCAAGTTTTGAATATCTGGTCCTGGAGCCAAGAAGAGGGGTGGAAGGCAGGAAGCACTGGGATGTGCTGAGGTGGTTTTTTGTCCAGCTAGAATACATAAATAGTAGCTGTTCTGAAGGTTGCAAACACCAAAGCTTTAATCTGCTGGTTGAAATTCATATCAGGTCTGCTCTGACTTATGCTGAATGTGCAGAAACTGGAAAGGTCAGTGTTCAGAAGTCAAATTCTTCTGTGGAGTATCAGTCTGGGGGTTCACTGATGGAAAGACTTTCAGTCACAGTAAAGTGGCAATTGCTGCAGTGTCAGATGCTGAATGCCAGTCTGGTACTAAGCTGGAGTGATGTGCTGGGTGTCATGTCAGGAGGGATAGATCAGAGGGAGAGTGTCCAGGAATGTGTTGCAGTGCAAATAGACTTGGTGCTGACACTATTTTTGAAATCTTTTTACTTACCTAGGTAGCATCTTGATGAAATCAAGTAAGACTGAATATGTTTAAGGTTTTGGAGTGGAAAGGGAATAATGATGATTCTTTTTAGGAGGCCAGTTGTTATCTCACAGCCATTTCTTCACTTCTTGCTGTTCTAAGAAATGGGTCTTAGATATCTTAGTAACAGCTGGAAAATGAAGATTTTTGGTGGTTACTTTGGTTACTTATCTTGCTGCTTTCACTTTCTCTTTTCTTTGCAAGAGAATTTTAACCAGGTATTTATAGCATGTGCACCTATGCAAAAAGCTCTGCTCTTGGATTTGGGACACTGGAGTGCTGTATATATTTAACAGCAGTGAAAATCCTTACCCTGTGCTTGTTAATTTTACTTATCCTGTGCTAGGCTCATACCACATGGCACTTATTTCTGCCTGTAGGTAACTACTACCACATGTCTGTAGGTTCCTAAACAAGAAGAATAAAAAGACTTTGAGTCAAGTGATAAGAGGTTACATTGACACAGTATAGGAGTGGAAATGTAATGTTAGACTGCTGCTATGCTTTCAAATGCCCTTCCACTAAGTAAGAAAAGCTGTCTTTAAATAAATGGTTGGGACATGAAGAGAGAGTGACATTTGAAAGAGAACAAAGGGAGCCTCTGCAGAATTCACAACCAGGATGTGAGTACAGGAAGAAAACCCAAGTAAAGTAGCAATTGAATGAAAATTTTCCCCAGAGGAAGTCTGAAGTATTTGTCCTTCTGTCACTTTTTTAGAAAAAGATTCAGATGTCTTTGGGAGTAAAAGCAAATTATGGAGAGTGTTTGCTTAATACACAAGTCAAGCTTGAAAAAACAAACTTACTCAAGATCATCTTACTTGAATATCATGAATTTGTTCAATTCCACTAGAATTTGATGTGAAGTCATTTTATTGCTGGAACATTTTTCTGTTTTTAAGATATTCTGTCTTCTTGTCTGTCTTGCTAGTGCTAGCAACCCTCTTCCATTTTTATAGAATTCTTTCTTTGTGGTCCCAATATTAGCCCAGCTAATATTGGGTCATATGGGGTCATGAAAGCTACAGGGAAGGTGCTATTACATGCATATTTGGTATAAGCTGCAGTGTAAATAGTAAGTGAAGTTTGGTTGTCTCTGTCTCAGGGACAAAAAAAGAAGTAATTGCTGAAGGACAATTGGAAAATAATCTCTGAGCAAAAGAGGACAAAGAGGTTGAAAATATAGACATGATGAGTAACTAGAAGACAGATTGAAGCTTTATTTCTAGGAAAATGTAGGTGATACTCTATGAAATACAATAGCAGGAAATTAAAACTCAGTGAAAGGGTTTAAATATATAAATAGGTGGTTGATACTTAAAAGGTATTTATAACTTTTTTTAAAGTCTGAAATGTGTATACTGGATATGTTCAGGGTCACAGTTGGCTGGAACAAACTGTGTGCCACAAAAATGACATTTGAATGTTTACTCCTGCCTACCAAAGAACAGGTTGTATTCCCTACAAAGAATCATAGAATCACTCAGGTTGGAAAACACCCTTGGGATTATCAAGTCCCTTGAATCCCTTTTCCCATCAATTCACCCACTTACCTTCCCCTCCCCTATCTGCTCACTCTGGTCTGTTTTATTTACTTCAAAGTGAATTAATTTAAAAAGATTAAACAAAAAGGGACTAAGTAAATAATTTTGACTTGCAGTTTCCTTTAGGTGTGGAACTGGGTCATTGGAGGGAATTTGAATTCTTGAATAGAAACATGCACAGGGTTGATGTTTGCTTTCCTTTCTCATTTTGCTACAAGTGTAATAAAGGGCAGGTGATGGGTGAGGATGGTAGTGTTCTCAGCTTGATAAAATCTGCATGGAAAGCCCTGTTCAATTCTTTTAAATAACAGACCAGCCACATTCTAAACAAACTCAACAGAACACAAGAAGCTCTTATACATTTTATCTCTTTGATTTTACAATGCACAATATCCTGCCTTTTATTAAACCACCTAAGGGACTGGCAGTGAAGTCCCTTACTGTTCCCAGGTGCCTGTTCCATCACACATTTGAGTTCTCATTTTTCCTAAAGCCAGTATCTCTCATCTAGGAATGATGTCAGATGCACAGGTGCCTGCAGGGAGATGAGGGGCTGCTGTCTTGGGACTGACAGGATATTCATGGTGTGGGGGACAGCCACTTTCAGGGGATCTCAAAAGATTCACTTTCACTCGTTGTCCACTGAGTGGGACAAGACACCCCTTTGCTGCCTTTTGAGGGATAAGACAGACTGGAGAGCTGGCAGGGAGAAATTTAATGAGATTTAACAAGAGCAAGTGTAAGGTGCTGCATCTGGGGAAGAACCACCCCATGTGTCAGTACAGCTGCTCTCCAATAGATCAGCTCTGGAGAAAGAGACCTGGGGGTCCTGGTGGACAGGAGGATGACCATGAGCCAACAATGTGCCCCTGTGGCCAAGAAGGCCAATAGCATCCTGGGATGCATTAGGAGAAGTGTGGCCAGTAGGTCAAAGGAGGTTCTCCTCCCCCTCTACTCTGCACTGGTGAGACCCCACCTTGAGTACTGTGTCCAGTTTTGGACACCCCAGT
>JAOEGS010017730.1:10727-32523 GCA_025447755.1 Corythornis vintsioides
GTTAAGGGTGAGTGTAGAGAGGATGGAGCCACACTCTTCTCAATGTCATCCAATGACAGGACAAGAGGCAATGGGTGAAAGTTGGAGCACAAGAGGTTCAGGGTAAACACAAGGAAAAACTTTTTCTCAGTGAGGGTGACGGAGCTCTGGAACGGGCTGCCCAGGGGGGTTGTGGAGTGTCCATCTCTGGAGACACTTAAAAGACCTGCCTGGATGTGTTCCTGGGTGACTTGGTCTAGGTGATCCTGCTCTGGCAGAGAGGTTGGACTAGATGATCTTTTAGGTCCCTTTCAACCCCTAACATTCTGTTATTCTGTGATTCTGTGTTATGCTATGATCTAAGTGCCACCATGCTGCATCAAAACACTCTACAAGTGAGAAAACCACATCTATGCTTCTCTGTTTGGTAAAAATATCAGAATGAGAGGGCCACAGAACAGGTTCTGAGAGGAAATGGGAGGATTCTAATGACACTCAGGGGACATTCATAAGCATATTATGAGCCAGCTTGTTGAAGTTACTGATATGCTAAACTGGTAGGCAACCAATAGGGGTATCATGATATTAGGAGGCCATCTGTTTGCCAATGAAATGAATTCCAAATACCTTAAATGACTTGTAATATATTACAAATGTAGCCAGGAATGGATCTCCTGACCATTGCAATGATACTCTGGCATCTTCCTCTGAATGTGGCCAGACTGGATTAACGGATCCCTCTCAGTTCTCAGATGGTAGCGCTCCAGGTTAGTGCCCTTTCAAGCCCATGTGTAAACAATTCAGAACCCAAGTAAAACCTGTCGAATGCTTCTCCTGTGGATTTCTTGGGTCTAGATTTCTTTGTTTTGTTTTGTTGTTTTTAATGAGCATTTCACTTTAGCAGTGTTCACTCAGGTGAATGCTGCATTCAACCTCCTCACCTTGTATGTTCTGGGTGTTATGTCCCCAAGACATTTTCTTTTGTGTCAACAAGGGGGCTTCTTCACTCACCTTGTCCACTTCTAGAGGTTTTGCCCAATTCCGTGGTAGCTGTCATGAAAACCTCTGATGATTTTTAATATTTTTATGTGTTACAAAGTATGATGAATGATAGAAATCTCTCCCAAAGGGGGAGGAGTGAATAATGAACCCATAAGGTCAACCTCTTCATCTTCCAAACTGATTTTATTACAACTGTAATAGGAGACATTTTAGTTAAAAGATTCTTGTCAGACATTTTGCAGATTACACCTGTCTAAGAAACAGTCTTGGTCAAAGACAAATCAGGAATTGCTGTAAAAATATGATCCTTTGCTAAAAGCTCCCTCCCACCTAAAAATAACAGATTTTAGTCTAATAAGCAATAAGGAGAATCAATGAAGTCACAGGTGATGCAACTCTAACCGGTGTTCTTGTAAAGAGTAAAAAGGCTTTTTGAAGGATTTGTGGAAATGAACATCATTGACCACATTTCACAATTGGGCATCTTGAAGGATGAAACTCTCTCACTACCCTCCCAAACCTGACCTTGTCTGAATTGGGATTTTATATTAAATGTAGTTGTTCCTTAATTTGACACATTTCTTCTAACAGTCCAGCTGGAATGATTCACTTGCATAAATTACCTTAGGGAAAGTTATAGAGCTTGTTGTGCAATATGAGCTCACCAAACAGACATTATTCCCCAAAATGGGAGCCATCCTAAGTTTTTGTCAAGTGTGTCCTGATGAAGGCCAGGAAATGTAGTTTGCAGTTTCAGTATTGGTATTTCTCAGCAGTGCTACAAAACTATTAAGCTAGTTGTCTTGAGAAAGTTATGTGCCTTATTTTGTCTAGCAGAAGCATTTCTGTGTTGTCTTATCATTCTGTTTCTCTTGCTTAACCGTTCTGTCCAACAAAATTCTGTCTGCCCACATCCTATCCTAAAAAACACAGTGACCACATCTCCAGTAGAGGAGCCACATTTTAAAAACACAGTATGGCAAGGCATCTCCCTTTTACTCCACTCCTAATTTTCCCAAACAAGGGGCCAATCCCGGATTTCCAGCTTTCATTTTTTAGATCTTTACTCCTCATTTTCTGAAAACTTGTTTTTCATCCTGTATCTCCAGGATTCCCCTGCATCTTTGCATAGCACTCTCACAGATCTCTGAGCCCCAGGTCCCCTGTCTCATCTCCTGCTCTATTTCCTGCTCTCACTCCAATTCATTCATTAATTCTTCACCTGATTCATTCAGCTTCAAGTACCAGCATCACTGTTCCCACAGCTTTAGCAGTTTCTAAACCTGACCTGGGAGTTAGGTCTGTTCTCTGTGCTTCTGGCTAGAACTTGCCTATTTGCAGTGCTTCAGTCTCTTCTGCCTGCAGTGATTTCTTGCTCTGTCATCCTTTGCGGACTATGATATACAAGTAGGGCTGTAGAGGAGGGACTGAGTGATTTGAGGGTTTAGCTGATGCTGGGAGTGTTGTAGGTACTTGATTAGATTGTGTGCTGGACATCAATTTAGCATTGTGTCCCCTCCTCATTAATGTGGTTATCAAGGAAGATGACCATTTTGGAGAGTACCATTAACTGGACCATAACTACACAGTTTGAAAGCTGTGGATCAGAAACTGGCCACTAAGTTAGAGATGTTTCCTTTCTACAGGCCTCCCCTGGTGACAGATGCTACTGATGTTAGGATTTTATTGCTGTTTAAAACTGACACCCTTAAGTAATTTTAATCTAACCAATTAGAGCACTTGCAGAAATACAGCTTGTATTTGTTGCAGTTAGTTGTTTTCATAATTTTCTCTGTTTTGCAAAGAATGAAGAAAATCTGGAATTAATCAAGGACGTGGAAGATTTAGACCTGCTTTCTGTAGCACTCTGAAACTATTTGGATAGCTTAGGCTAGGGATTGTAAAGGAGATAAGAAGTTGGGCGCCTGCTGAAGCACAGACTGAAATGCAGCAGGCTTTGAGTGCTAAATTTCCTGAGAGGCTCTGAAATTCTGAGCAGTGTGAAACTGTTGAGTGGTTGTCTTTGATATAAGCAGAATGAGATGAAAGATTGGCTTTAACTCTGAGTAGTCAGCAGCTGAAGTTGGTGAGAGATTTAAGTACTGTTGATACTACACTGTCTGTCTTAAGGCTCTCCTGAAAAATGGACATGGATATATTTTGGCCTTGTAGTCACATGGTGGCCACAAGATATACAAAAGTATTTCTGAATGTCACATTCAGCAAGTTCCTTTTGTGAATCTGAGGTTCAAATTATCAGTCAGTGATGTAGTCCAATTGCATGAACAGGTGAAAGTGCTTTAAAGTAACTTCTAAAATGTATAAATACAGGGGTTTTTTTTGACATTTGCACTTAAATAAGAGCTCCCTTGCATGACAAGTTTCATTCTGGAGTGAATTTTTACTGCTGAGTTATAAACCCTCGGAGTAGTTGTTTCGAATAAAAATGCTGACAGACACTTAATGATAGCAGTACAAATAGTGCTGCTGTAATAAAGAGAAAAAGAGAATCATCAGACTTGCTCTTTTAATTATTTTTTTAAAATATAGTAAGCCTTTGAGAGAGGATCTAATGCTGATGATATTAATGGAGCTCTGCTAAGAGTTATAAAGTTGTTGACATATATATGGTCTCTTTACAGAATACTGAAAAATGAATTATTTTCATTTTGCAATTCGTGAGTTGCTGATGACAAAGAAGCCAGTGAACATTAAGTCTTTAAATTATTTATTATGAACACTATATCTCACAGAAAAGCATAAGCAATATTAGAAAGCATCTGAGTGGAAAACCTGATTATGGTGTTATTCAGTGCCTGCGTTGCATGACATTTTTCATGTTAGTTATCTGTAGCACTACACACTGTTGGTAGAAACTCCTTTTTCTTATGTTGAAAAGTCGTTTACAGAGCAAGATACTAATCTTAGAGAAATGAGTTGAAATGGCATCCATCAGGCTTAGGCAGATATGTCGAAGCTACTTTGATCCCATTGGGGGTTCTGTGTTTAGTACTGCACTGTTATCTTCCAAGATCTGTAAGGCAGCACAGGAGAAGAAAATGTGAATTACAAAGAAGGAAGCAAGGTGATGGTGAATGTTTGGCCCTCCCAATGAGAGCTCCCACAGCTTCTGCTGGGGCTACATGAAAACTGCCTCATTGCAGTTTTTGCTGGCTTTTGCACTGTCACTTTGCTGGCCAAAGATTAAGGTAAGAACGGAGTTTTGGATCTGGCCCTGCTGAGGAGGTTTGCATATTAATAAGTCTTCAGAAAGAGCAGCTCTGCTCCCTGCAGAGCCTTTGATTCACACCTGCATGCCCAGGAAGCAGTGTGTCCTGGGGAAGATGCTGGTGAGAAGCTGTACTCTCCAAACTGTGTGCCAGTGTCTCCACACTTCAGCAACTTTCCTCCTTAGGGGGTCGAAGGTAGATAACAGCAGCTGCACAGTGTCAGTAGAGGCTGAGGGTGCCTCCCTGTATTTTGCAGGGCCGAGGTGACTGCCACTTCACAGGGATTGTGATGAAGGTGGGAGAAGTGATGTAGTCACAGACTTTCAGAGGCAGGTAGATGGCTGGGGTGTGGATGTGAGGAGGTCCAGTAGTATCTTGAGTGACACTTGGGAGCTTTAGAAAATACTGCATGCAGTAGCAGTTAAACCCTTGAGGGAGGCTGCTGGCTGTGTGGCTTTTTTGTACCCTTAAAAGTTACAGAAGTATTAAAAATACAAAAGTATTTTCATTGTAAAGAAATGGTTCCTCATATAAACTAAAAAAAAAAAAACATATCTGAAAAAAAACCAAAACAGAATTGCAGATTTTTTTTTTTGCTTTGCTTTTTTTGTGGGGTAAGTTTTTTATTAGTTTGGTTTAAGTTGGGGGTATTTTTCTCCTTGCCTGGTTGTATTCTCTCTTATTTTTGTTGGATGATCAGTCTCTTCACCTGAATTGTTTACAACTATTTTCGTCCTGTCTCCTCCCTTAATTTTAATCATGGCTGTCCATTCCTTGTAAAGAGGTTGGGGTTTTTTCTGTTAGTTTTTCACTCTGATATTAGTCTTGTACTATGGTGAGAAATGTAGAATATATAGAGAGATGAGTTGTAAACAGGATCCACAGGACACAGCCTAAACTTTGTGCCACTGAAGGCAGTGTGATTTGTGACCTTTTCCTTAAATCCCATCACAAATAGTGGCTAGGCTTACTTGGACCTTATTGTTTGGAAAATTGATAGAAGGCAGCACAGCAGTTTAACTGTTTAAATGACATCCTGAAGACAGGATAGGGAAACAAACCTCTTGCTATTTCTGGGGGAGATGTAGCTGTTAAATGATGATGTAAATACGTCCAACTTTGTAGCTAGACATAGTATCTTTTTAGGTGTTTATTTCTGAATACTTCAAAATCAACCTGACAAGTTCTACATTTTAGTGTGGTGATTTGTGGTTTTGTGGTTTGCTTGTTATTTAGTGGTTTGTGGTTTTTTTGTTGTTGTTGTTGTTGTTTTGTTTTGTTTTTGTTTTTCCCAGTTTACCACGTGTTGTGGGTATGTGAAAAACAGGAATGATATAACCAGACCTGTGCTTTCTCAGGCAGGTGTCTGAGCAAGAGAAAATATGGATGTCTTTGCAAGCATTTGGACCAAAAAGTTATATTCTGTGACTACTTCTACTTTTAAAGAAATTTTGGTACTGTTTTGGTGTTTTCTCTAGGTCTTTTCTGTATGATGTAGCACTGTCCAAGGAGTGAATATGATAATCCCCTGTTTGTCTTCAGGTTCACTATCTGCTGAGTAGCAGAAATACTACAGGTAACACTAGTGAAAAATCTTGAGCCAAGTGTTCAGAGCTTGTGGAGGTTGGCTGTATACTGTTTTCTAGCCAGGTCAGTAGCTGAAAGGAGTTATTAATGTTCAGAGTAGACTGTTTCCTGCAATGAAAAGAAAGAGTAGGGTTTCTTTTAATGTGCAAAATCAACATTTTAATTACAACAGCTCTGGATGTCAATGTTGTTTATATATAATTATTTTTAGTTTATATATTCTCTCTGGGTATACCAGGTCCATTTCCTTCTCTGTCTTATTACATTGCATGACTTAGATCTAATAACTACAGAACTTGTGGGTGTGTTGATTATAAATGGAGTAAGATGTGTGTCAGAGACCACAGTGAGCTGTGGAGCGCATAAGAGCAGAGCTGAACCTAGGTGTTGGTTGAGAGGAGCATGTATGCCTAAAATGATGAGGGGCAGTGTATTCAAATATATAGGAGCAGAGATTAGTGTGGTTTAAAGCTTTTTGTACATTACAGACATCTGACATCCTACATCCTCTCCAAGGAGATCAGCTCCAGTGAGGGTCAGTCCCCACTGGGAAGGGAATAGCAGAAAGAAGGGCCAGCAAGGGGCTCTTCTGGGAGCTTTTCGCAGCCGGGGAGCGGCTCGGCTGTGCCAGCGGGCGGCTGCTGAGGTGGCCCGGGCGGAACACAGCCACCGTCCCCTCAACCCCTCTCCTTCTGCCCCAGAAGCGGAGCACGGGAGCGATGCGCGGACGTCACCCGGGGGCTTCCTTTGTGCCCCAGGAAAGCGGCCCCTGCGCACGGAGCAGGAGCGGGCACAGCGGCTGACCCGTGGCTCCTGGGCTTGGGGCGGCGTTTCGGGACAAAGGAGCCTCAGGCCGAGCGCGGTGAGTTCACCTGGTGGGAACTAGTCCTCTCTCCTGATTTGAGAGGCGAACTCCACTAGTGGTGTTCCTCCACCTAGCAGAAGGAGGAACCTAAGACATAGTGGGGGATGCAAAACCAGTCCCTGCATGGGGAGGTAGGTGAATCCCCTCCTGGCCTCCCTCACCTTCCCAGTTGCCCTTACATGGCACATACAGGGCTCTAGAACTTGAAGGGAACAACATGGGCTCCAAAGAGAGGCTCTGGAACTTGAGGGCCAGGCAACTGAGGCTGTAGATGAAGGTCTGTGCAGGGGGCTGCCTGGGGTAAGTCAGCCAGCCTTCAGAGGGGAACAGAGGCCCCATGTGCTGACCAGATACATCCCAAGGGCACTGCTGCCTCCCTGGGGCCTGGATTAGAGTTATTCCCAGGAATCTCCATGGTCTAATACGGCCTTCTGACTGTTACCTGCTACTGGTTGTGCAGGTTGGCAGTAATGAGGTTGTGGACAGAAGTCCAAAAGCAATTAAAAAGCACTTTAGGGCACTAGGGTGATTGGTTGAAGGATCAGGAGCTCATGTTTTCCTTAATCCTGCCACTGAAGGGATTGAGGAAAACTTGCAGAATACTGAAAGCAACAGCAAAATGCATCTGATTAATACAACTCAGAGGCTGGTGCCACTAGTGGAGTTCTTTGGGTTTTTTTGTTATATGGAGTTTTATATTACACTGGGCCTGCTGGTGACAGATGGAGTTCTGCTGTCTCAAATGGGTAAAAGGGTTCTCATTCATGAGCTGTCAGGGCTCACTGAGAGGGCTTTAAACGAGGCTCGAAGTGGGAAAGGGGTAAAACCAGGCTCACTAGGGATGAGCTTAGGGATGGCATGCCAGTGTTGATGGTGCTGTTGATACCCCAGATCAAGTGCATCTACACTAATGCATACAGCATGGGCAACTAAGAGGTGGAGTAGGTAGCCATTGTACAGCAGGACAGCTATGACATAGTTGCCATCACAGAAAGGTAGGATGACTCTTGACTGGAGTGCTGAAGCGGATGGCTAGGCTTTTCAGAAGGGATAGGCAAGGAAGGAGAGGCAGTGGGGTGGCTTTATATATTAAGTAGTGTTTTGATTGTGTAGAGATCAATGACTGTGATTATATAGTAAAATGTTTGTGGGGTAAGGATGAGGTGAAAGGCCAATAAAGCAGGTAACCCATTAGCAATCACAGACCACACAAAGCAGTATTAAGAGGCAGATGAAGCATTCTACAAGTGACTGGCAAAAATCTCAACATCACCAGCTTTTGTTTTCGTGGGGGGACTTAGTTTACTGGATGTCTGCTGGAAATACAACACAACAGAGAAAATAGTCTTAAGAGATTCCTGAATTATGTGGAAGAGAACTTTGTGACTGCTGTTAAGTGAGCCCACCGGGGAGGTGTCTTGGTAGACCTGGTGTTTGCTAACAGAATGGGACTGGTGGGTACTGTGGTGGTTCAAGGCCATCTTAGTCTTAGCGACTATCATATTATGAGTTCTCAATTAATGCTGAAATAATGAATGGGGTCAGCAGAACCAATACTATGGATTTACAGAGGGCAGACTTTGACCTCTTAAGGACACTGATTGTGAGATCCATTGGGAACAGTCCTGAAGGACAAAAGGGTCCAAGGAAGGCCTTTGACACCATGTCCCATGCCATTCTGTTAGGGAAGCTGACATTTCTTGGCTTACACAGGTGTCCTCATTGCTGGGCTAAAAACTGGATGGATTGCCAAGTCCAGAGAGTTGTGATGAGTGGAGTTAAGTCTAGTTGGCGACTGGTCACAGGTGGTGTTCCCCAGGGCTAACTTCTGGGAACAGACTTTTTTAATGTATTATTGGTGATCTGCATGAGGGAACCAAGGGCACCCTCAGCAAGTTTGCAGATGACACCAAATTTGAGAGTGTTCATCTGCTTGAGGGTAGGATGACTTTGCAGAGGGATTTATACAGGTTGGATCAATGAGCCAAGGTCAATGGGATGAGGTTGAACAAGGCCAAGTTCTGTGCCCTGCATTTAAGTCACAACAACCCCAGGCAACACCACAGGCTTGGGAAAGAGTGTTTGGCAACTTGCCTGGCAGAAAAGGATCTGTGGGTGCTGGTGGACAGTGGAACATAAGCTAGTAGTGTGCCCAGGTGGCCGAGAAGGTCAATGGCATCCTGGCCTGGATCAGAAATGGTGTGACCAGCAGGAGTAGAGAAGTGATTGTGCCCCTGCACTCAGCACTGGTAAGGCCGCAGCTGGTGCAGGATGCATTGTGCTTAGTTCTGGGCACCACAGTATAAAAAAAAACATTGAGGTTCTGGACCAGGTTTAGAGAAGGTCAATGAAGCTGGTGAGGGCTCTGGACAATATGTCTTACGAGGAGCAGCTGAGGGAACTGGCATTATTTAGTCTAGAGAAAGAAGAGGATGAGGAGAGGCCTTATTGCTATCTACAACTACCTGAAGGGAGATTGTAGTGAGGTGGGCGTTGGTCTCTTTTCTCAAGTAACTAGTGATAGGACAAAAGAAAATGGGCTTATGTTGCACCAGGGGAGGTTTAGATTAGCTCTTATGCAAAAATTCTGTACTGAAAGAGTGGAGAGATACTGCAACAGGCTGCCCAGGGAGGTGGTGGAGTCACCATCCCTGGAGGTGTTCAAAAATGGTGTAGACATGGCACTTCAGGCCATGGTTTAATGGTTGTAATAATGATAGGTAGATGGTTGGACTTGACAATCTTAGAGGTCTTTTCCAACCTCAATGATTCTGTGATTCTATGAATTTAAGATCTGCTGTTGCACTCTGTTTATCAATTTATTTTGTGTATGAGTTCTCAGTAATTTCCTAGGGAGGAGAGAAAACTAGGGTTAGAAAACCAAGGCTTAAAATTTTACAAAGGTCCTTGGAAATATTTTCTAATATTCAGTAGTGTCCCCCTCTTCTAGTATCTTCAGACCCTTTATACATGTACATAAACTGTAGTGGTTTGGGTGTGGGGGGTTATGTTAAATTTTCTCACGTAGCACATTCTCATTTGGCAGTTAGCAAGTCTGCTAATAACTCTACCAACAGGTCTGGTGCTAATACTGTGTCTATAAAAGTAATATAATAATCTTGTTACCTCTTTGTCTTCTCTAAGGATTACTGAAATAAATTTCTGTTGAAATGCCCCTGAGCTTTATTTCCTCTCCTTGGCATGACTCTCAAACGTACACATGTGGCAGCGCAGTGGGGAGACTGAGATGTAACATCCATTTCTTGGCAGCTCAGAGGCAGGAAGCTCATTTCATCCATCATAGCCCTGTAACAAAGATATAAAGCCAGTGTAAAAAGAACTGATCGGGGATATTTGCTCAAAGAATGAAAAGGGTAAATACAGAGAAAAAAGGAAAACCTAGTAAGAAGTAGCCTTAGAATATTTGAACCCACATCTAAGGACAAGGCTGTATCATCTCTGCAGCAGAATGTTTTGTAGACATATGCCGAGGACTGGCCACAGAGTGTGGGGCATTCTGGACAGTGTCACGTGTTTGTACCAAGCTTTGCAGACAGTTCTGTCTGAACCTTCAGCCTTGAATCTTGAAAGTGCTTATCCACCTGTGCAAGAGGAGAAAGATGGGTATCTTGAAATTCCATCTAGGTTGTCTGCACAAATGCTGATGGCTGACATCCTGAAGTAGACAGCTTGAGATAATTTACCTTGGTAAACTGCTCCTCCTAAATCACATCTTCACAGCCTGCTACAGAATTGTTTCTCCTTCGAAAGTCCACTGGTGCTAGAACTTTGTGTAGAAACTTGGATTTCATCAACTCCTATCAAGATCCAGAGTTAAGTTAATCCATCTGCTTCTGAACTGCTTCTGAACACCTTTTTGTAGAAGATAGAAACCTTGCCCAGATAAGTTGAACCACCAGAAGCTGAGAGCAAAGTTGAAGACCTTCTTTACTGTCATATGTATGCACTTTGCAATGGTGGCTGTAAGGGCATGAACACATAGTCAGTTCCTGGTGCAGGAGATGAGGCAGTGTAACACAGACACTTAACCGGAGCCTGAAACCCTGCACTTCTGTTGCTCTAGCTGCAATAATTACAGAGGTGATGATGGAGGAAGTCAGCTTTTCATAAGGTAACATCAAATGCATATTTAGTGCACTCTGCTCAGCAAATTCTTGTTTCTGGTAACACTTCTGTGTGTGGAGCTGTCCTGTTCTGTTGCAGGACTTAGACCTGATACACCACTGAATTTCCACCCTCTGAGGTAATGATATGCATAGTATTTCAAGTTGAGAACACACAAATGACCTCCCAAAAGTGAGAAACTAATTAAATCGAAAAGTAAAGGTTCACCATATGTTTGCGAAGAGACTGCAAAGGGAGAAGAGTATTTTAGGGTCAATTTCTGGTCAGTTGTGCAGAATCTGACTGTGTGAAAGCAGCAGCTCTGTAATCTGTAATAGGGAAGGAATTGCCCCTGGATGGCTTAAGTGAGGTGATGTGGAAATGTGGGGTAATTGATGGGCCAATTTCTCTGTTTTCCTGTAGAGTTTTATCCTGCAGCTCTTTACTCATGTGATTAGTAGAAGGAGATTGTAATTCACGAATCAAACATCTTGAAAATTGATTTCTTTAGGTGTTGGTCTCACTTCCCTGTTTGCTAATAAAGGGCAGGAGGGACCTATATCTCTTCTTGGCCAGTGGGGAAGAGATTGCCTTGTTTCCAACATGCGGCTTGGATCCCTCCAGTTTTAGCAGTATGTGGGTATCCAGGGAGTACTTCCAGCAGCTTCCAAGTATTCAACAGTAACTATTATTTTCTAGAAGATTTATTCAGGTGAAGGTGAAAGCTCCAGCTTTAGATTTTTTTGCCAGTCTGACTTGGCAGTTTATGCCAAGGTTTATGTCATCCAATCTGATTTTGAGTTGGTGTAGAGGTTGTAACATACACTCAGTGAATTTTACATTAATTATACTGAATATCTTCTGCCATTTCATGGGCCTGTCAAATTTGCTCCGTAGTGCTATAACACAGTTGTGCACAATGATCCCTTATTTACCATCTGGAGTAACCTAGTATCAGCAAACTGTTGCTCACATTCTTTTTCAGAACCTTTATGAAAATTTTGAAGGACATGGATATCAGTATGAATCCTTTTGGGAGGACTGCTAGCAACCTTCCTGCTACAAGAGATGACAAGTTTCTACTCAATTTTCTGTCTTTTGAGCAATTATTTATCTATGTGAGACCCTTGCTTTTGATTATATGGCTACGTAATTTACTGAAAAGCTGCTGCTGAAGGGGACCTTTCTCAATGCTTTCGGGATGTCCAAATGTACTGTAGGAACTTAATTTCCCTTAGTTTTCCTGACTTGTTCAGGGAATTTCAGTGGGTCTGTGAAGCTTGACCTCCCTTTATGAAGCTGTGCTTGTTTTTTCCCCAAATGTTACATTTGTTCTTATATCAGAAATTTATTTCTTTGCAGTAGCTTCTATTTATTTGCCTTGGAGAGTCATTTGGCTTATTAGTCTACAGTTCCCTTGGTTTTTCCAGGTATCGTATTGCCACTTCCAGTACAGGGTGATTTTGATTGAGAGGCTACATATCACAGCTGAGAGTGAGTCATTTCATCCTTTGGTTCTTTCATAACTCTTGCCTTATTATCCTCCTGTCTGATGATTTGTTGGTTTTCACTTTGTGAGCCTTTATAACATCATCTTATATTCACAGTTCCATCTTGGAAAGATCCTGAGACACCCTAAACCATGGAAATTCTGATGTTTGCAACTCTTCTGCCTTATGTCTACCATAATTAGATAAGCAGTAGTGACCCTAGTCAACACTTGCAGGTTGAATATTGGATGCTGCAGTTCCTTGGAGAGCTGCATGTGATGTAATGGAACTGACAGTCATCTGAGTAAGCGGCAACTTAGCAACCTAGATTTGGTCTAAGTTCTATCCATATGCTGCATTGTATAAACAGAGCACGCGAGCACCTCTCTGCAGGTGTAGGAGGGACAAGCGTAAAACCTCATGTGAACAGATGCTCAGAATATACAATTCAGCCTTTGATAATCTCCTGCTACTGTTAACTTATGGCAATTGAGGTCACATTTTAATAAAACTTACCCATAATTTTAAGTGACTCAAAAAAAACCAGAAGTAAATCACTTCAAGGAGCAGGTAGAGATTTGTTTTACAGCTCCAATGCTTTCATAATAGGATATTCCATTGAGGGGGGGAAAAAAAAAAGATACTGAGTCTCTGAATCTTTCATGTGTGAGTAGTGTTTAAATAATTGATAAAGCCAGTCCTTTATTGTTGACTTATTATATTTTCCTGTACTTTTGTACCTTACATTGAAGGAAGTGACATTAATCATAAGTTTGAAGTTTAAGTCATCTCTTACTAGAAGCTCAAGGGAAATGAAAACAGACTGATGATTTTCTAGCTGGAAAGAAAGAATTCCCATAACACTGTGACACAACAAATTACTGGATCCTGGTCATATGGGGAAGAACAGTAATCCTGGATAAGGATCATTGGTGCATGAAAGAGAAGAATGACACATTCCTGCATTAAAATTATCCAGAGAGGCGTATGTGGAGGCACAACTATTTCATGTCCATAGAAGTTTGCAGAGGAGAAACAGAATCCATGAGGGTCTTGTATCAGTACCAAAGGAAGAAACAAGTATGATGGAGATCTACCTGTGACCTGTTATTGCGGAGGAGTTAAGTAGGTCACCTCACTGACCAGTGACTCTGCTATATTAGGATGACATCAGGGTGTTACATGGTTGAAGTATGAAAAGACATGTCCAAAATTTGTGCTATCAAAACTCCTTGAAAGGAGATTGGTTCATTTCATTATGATGTGCTGTGTTAGGAAGTAATTTATCTTTCATGGGTTTCAGAACAACTTTATTGAGGTGCTTGAAGTGCAGGAGGTGCTGTGTCAGCAGAGCTAGTGTTTGGAGACAAAATGCTCCTTACACTTTTCTGTGTAGGGAATACTAGATGGGAGAAAAAAAGGGTGTTGAAGAAGAGTACAGGACCACTTCCCATATTTCATCCATGAGCACCTATATCAGCACTTCACAGGGGGAAAATAAATCACCTTGACAAGAGGCAAATAGCCTTGTTCTAATACCCCTGCTCATGGGATAGCCAGGGGCTTTTTTGGCTTTGTTGACATATTTTAAGTCAAGACAGTTCCTGAGTTCTTCAGTATTGAACTGATGCACACAAACTACAGGAAGCAAAATTTGGATCAGATGTTGATTAAATGATTTGTTGAATTCATTTATTTGCTTTGGCCTTAGTCAGAGACTTTGAAAATCTAAAGTGTAGTCATTGTAACCGCTGAATAGATCTGTTCCCTTTCTGTGTAGTAAGTGTAAAAGTGCTTGTATATGTTTAGGCCTCATCTTGTCTGAAAGCATAGGAAGCTGGAGTTCTAATGCAGTGAGGATGTGCTGACCCAAGGAACCATTTGCATCTGTTCTGTCAATGAAGAGATGTTGGTCTGATATTTTTCCTCCAGTGAGACATCAGGCTGTTTACTATTAAAAAAATATGGAACCAATTCATTCTCTGGAAACTTTTGAGAGCTGTCTGGACATATTTCCGAGTGATCTGCCCTGGTTTTTGGTCCTGCTCTGACAGGGGGGTTAGACTTGATCTTTGGAGGCCCCTTCCAACCCCTAATATTCTGTGATTCTGTAGCCATGTGTCTACTGAACCGTCATGTGTCATTTTTGGACAGGCATCCAGTAACTCTAGAGAAGGAGGATATGGTGAGGTATTGCAATGTTTCCTCCAGGAATCAATCAAGCTAGTGAAAAAGAAAATGGGGTTTGGAGCTATGCCTGACCAAAATCACTCTAGTGGATTAGCTCCACTCTAGTCGAGCTATTCCGCTAAGAATTCTGTGTTAGTGTCTTTATGCTGTATTGACAAGTCTATGTTCTCCACAGTTTAAATAATTTTATTTCTTTACTCTTTGAAGTCTGTTTTCTTTGGGCTGCCATGTGCAGTATTCTTGTGTGTTTGTGACAGCAGAGAGAGAAACGTGTAATTCACAGATTCACAGATATTAAGGGTTGGAATGGACCTAGAAGATCATCTAGTCCAACCCCCCTACCTGAACAGGATCACCTAGACCAAGACACCCAGGAACAGATCCAGGATCTTCTGATCAGAGCTCAGAAGATCCTTGCACTTCATGAGCACATGGATTTGCTTTGCCCTCCACAGGGCTCTCTGGTTTGTCTCTCAAGATGAACACTGTTTAAGGGGATCCTTTTAAAAGGAGCAAGAACCATCCCTCTGCTCCTGGTTCCATCTACACCAGTGGCTTTCAACCTTTGGTCTGCCAGATACTTCCAGGAGGCTGCCCTGGCAGCAGCTGTATTTACTATGCAGACATTTACACCCTACTGGCATGGGATTAAAAGCCACTACAAGTATCAGGAAGTCCTGCAGTCATCTGGCTTTAAGTATTGAAGAAAAAAAAAAAAAAAAGAGAAAAAAAGTATTTGTTTTTTTTCAAAGCTTAAACAAATGGTTTAGTGCAGCTGGCAACGACAGGAATTCCCGTGATGGGTTGGGAAAATGAGCATGGCCAGCAAAGGCAGGCCCAACCTGGCTCTGAGCTGGCCCCACCTCAGCTTGTAGCACGTGGAGAGGCTCCACAGTCAGCAGAGGAGAGGCTGAACACGATTTATCCCCCCTCTGGTTTCATATTCAAAGGTGGGGAAGCTGCTGAGGACCAGATGGCCAAGCCCCAAGCTCTGCAACCTGCATGGGGAGAAGCCAGACCTTGGAAAACTGCAGAGTTTTTGCTGCAGCTTGATCCAAAGGCCCTGATAACATGAGGCTGTGACCTTCCAGAACAGGTGTCAACACTCAGATGCCTCCTCCTGGGGCTGCTCCCAGCTCTGGGAGAACCCCTGTCTCCTCCACACCCTGAGCCTTCTTCTGCTCAGCCCCACATGGCGTGGGGAGCACACGAGAAGTAGGATATGGTCCAGCCTCACCTCAGCTGGCATCTCACCCTCCAGCTTTCCACTTTCTGTTGCCAAAATAGCTCCTTCCCCACTTGACCCATTAAAAGCAAAACTAAACAAGACGTAGCAAAATAGAAATAGAGAGAAATCCAAACACAGACATACAAACACCTTGGAATGACACTGAAATAGTATCACGTGGAGAATAAACCCTAAATTAACTCGAGGACCTGATTAATGGTCAATCCACAATTTCTGCAGGTTTTTTAAGCTATCCCTCATAGAGGCATCCTGTGGTGCATGGTAGTTGAGAGAATTCAAAGCATATTCCAAGTTACAGTGGCATTAACAGGCTGCTGTCAAGGTGATGTGGTCAGCACACCTCCCCAGCCTCCTCTACACCAAAGTTCTACCTCCAAATCCAGTGACTTATGGCTGAAAACCATCATTTGCAGTTTCAAACACCACCATCATCTCCTGCTTCCCAGCTTCTAACATTTCTATTTTAGAGAAATACTAGGACAAAGGTTGGACTTGATGACCCTGGAGGTCCTTTCCAACCATATTGATTCTGTGATTCTCTGTTCTTCTGGAGCCCTTAGCCAAGGTCTTCACACGATGGAAGCTTCCCTCAAGAGGGTTTATTTTGCCAGCAAAGCTGCACCCAACCAGTACCAGCCACCTGCAGAGCCTGCTCAAGGAGCATTCCCAGATGAAGCCATGGCTCACACCTACCCACACCCTCAAGGCTGGGACACACAACACCACAGCCAAGCTCTCCCTGTGATGCTTAATGACACAACACATTGGCAACTATTACTCAGATGAGTAAGTGAAGATCAGAACCTACCTGTCTGGCCATGTCTGGCACTTACAGAGCAGAGCACTTTGCAGCCACAGAGTTCACAGGATTCATAGATTCATAGATATTAGGGGTTGGAAGGGACCTAGAAGATCACACTGAAGGTTGGGAGAAATGGTATTCTTGCCAAGAGTTAGCCCAAATTATCTTGTGAACCTCGTCTTTCTAACTGCCATGTTAAGGGATGTCCTAGTGTGTGGACAGTGGATGTTTGCTGATTACATTAGAAACAGAATTACTTGAAAAATAGAGGACAGCATAATATCAAAATTATGAATTGGTTATGACAGTATCTTCCACTAAAGATACTGGCTTT
Organism: Corythornis vintsioides; assembly: GCA_025447755.1. Lineage (NCBI taxonomy): Eukaryota > Metazoa > Chordata > Aves > Coraciiformes > Alcedinidae > Corythornis > Corythornis vintsioides. The sequence goes on from JAOEGS010017730.1 coordinate 27,581, forward strand.
GCCCTTAGAAAGATCTATGTGTACTTCTTGTATTTATTTATTATCTCCTATATATGGTGTTACTACAAGATTTAGGGTTTGGGCTTTGTGACTTGACACTCATTTTTGAAACAAACCACAGCAAGGTACAGCTGTCACAGTTTGACATAGGTATGCACCATAATGGTGCTTTTGTTGCCCCTATGGTTATGTCTCCTGTACTGTTTGTCTTGTCCTTCTCTATTCCTTTCAGATCGAAGACTATCTTTATATGTAAACTTAAAAACAGTGTGGGCTGGAATTTGGTTAGGTGTTCTAGGTATAGTTGAATCTAAATGCTAATGCGATTGGGGGAGCATTTGTTAAAAGGTATCTTGAAGATTTTTTTGACCTTCAAATGAAAGAAAGGATATGGTTTATGCTTAATCCAAGTCATCTTTGTGCTTACATTCTCATTCTATCTGATCTTGTATCCTGTTTTCACAGGAGTCTTACCTTCTTTCTTGTGTTCAAGTTGTTTGAGATCCATGTAAATTAATGGCTCTGGTTTTCTTCAGTATATTAAATCTCTGTAATTCCCACTTGTCGTCACTTTGCTAGGCACTCATCAACCTCATGAATAGGCAGTCCCTGAAGTGTACTGTACTGCATGCAGTTCTTTTTGTTTGACACTTGCTCTTATCAGCATTCAAAAATCTGATAGGATGGCAATTAAACCCTGGACACTACAACTTTTTTTTTTCATGGTTTAATTGTACTTAGTGCTTTTTATGAAACTCAGTATTGACTATTAACAGCCATGCTGAGAGCTCACAAGCTGTAAGAAAAAGGGCAAGCCATTCTCACCTCTGAGCATTCTCTGTGTACCCTTGTATTTGTGAAGAAATAGCAGATCTTAATACTTTACGTGTTGAGTTTGGCTATCATACTGACGCACACTGAGCAGAACAGGAAAACTCATAGAGGACTCTGTTATCTAAATATCTCAAATAAGACAATCTGAAGCTGTACAGTACTGGAGTTACAGTACAAAGTCTCCCTGGTTGCCTCTGAATAGCCTTTCTGACCAGCAAGGAGTTTGATTCTATCTTGAATGGTTTTATTCATACTGCTAATAATGTTGGACAGTTGGAATACATGTACTTTTCAGTCTTGCCAATAGATTTAGTTCCTTTGCTAATTTTCATTTGGATACTAGCAACAAGAGGTCAGAAAGCAGAGATGTCAAGATTTGCCTTCCCTGCAAATCTGGTTGTATTCTGGGGCCAGATCCAGCCTTGGCATAAGGGAATAGAATTTCCTTAGACATCTCTGCATTTGGAGGCTCATGATATGTAATATGAAGTGTGTGGGAGACTGATATAATGCCTCCTACCCTTCTTTCAGTGCTTTCTAAGAACAGTCTTTCCTTTGAAAGTCATATAAATAGTCAAAATAGCAAACAGCGAGTTGGCACTGCAAAGACTGAGCTCGGCAGTGTACACAGGCAATTAAGGGGTAGCTGCATTGCAGAGTAATCAGCCTTTTCTTTTTGCTGTGCACGACTTCTGCAGAATTAAATTCTTCTCTTGGGTGAGTGTAATTGAAGGGGCTTAATACTTTTATTTTTAAGGACTTAATTAATGTTTGTCTTAACCCTAGAATCTAGGGTAGATTCTTATCTAGGACAGCTTTGGTGAGCCAAGTCAAAACCCCGAGGAATACCACTAAACACTCTAACCAGAACACCACCATCAGAAATTTTTGCCGTAGTGGTGCAGTTGGTAAGCTTTGAACCAAAGCAGTATTAATAATGCTGTGATTTTTCACTGTGATTGCCTTCATTTCATCCTGCATCTGCAGGTCTTATAAGTTGTGGGAGCTCTGATGATACATGGACACATGCAGGCACTTTTCTCCTTTCTTACAGCAACATTCATTAGTGTTTTGGTTCTTTTATAAAATGAACTGTCTCTTGTCTGTGTGTCCCCATCCATCAGAGTGCTGTGTATCAGTTTTGTATAGAGTAGTGTCTTCCTTTCCAAGTGTAGGAAACCTTCCAAGACCTTTTTTTTTTTTTTTTTGACTTGAGGAAAACTTTGGGAGAAAAAAAACCCCAAACTTTTCACAGTTATATCCCCATCCTCTTTATTTTGTTAGTATCTAAATGGTATAATTTTTAAAGAAAGGCTTTTGGCTCTGGCTGTTGAAATATTTTAATTTCTTTTAACAAAAACTAGGAGGCAGGTTCTGTTCCCGGTTCTTTTTCCTTAGACATATCAGTCAAATTCCTTTTAGAGGGGTCAGTCTCAGTCATGACTCTTCCTGAAGGGTACTTGAAGTTTGGAGTACACCTCAGCCTGAGAAAAGCCTATGTGTCCTATGGCTCTGTTTTCTAACTGACTATATCTTCACTGTTAAACTGGTACTTCAGGATATGAGGTCTCCTAGTGCAGGGAGCCTTTATGTTTCTAATGAAGATAATGAGTTGTATTACTCTGTTAACTGAAACAGGGATCTTATCTTTTAGGTGCTCCCAAGGCAGCTGGAGTAGCTATTCAGTAGTGAGGGAGGTGGCAGGAGATGTGCTTTCTGCTCCAGGGCAGCTAGCCTTTGGCCACCAGCTGACTCCATGGGCAGGTCTGGGAGTGACAGAACTGCTCCTGCTGTATGGAATAACCTCTACAGCAAGTAGTAGGAGATCCTTCCACCATGCAGGGGTCACAGGCAATGAATGACACCCAGTCCTGAGCCCAGAGACAAAGAACAGTGCTAAGCTACAAAGAATTAAGGTTAACATTTGTTGAGGCTTTTTTTTCTGCCCGCCTCACTGATCTATTCTCTGATGCTGTACAAAATGCTTCTCTTAGTCTCTGTCTCCTCTTGCCCTCACCTGAAGAACTGGAGCAGTGTGCCTCCAGTCAATGCTTGCTACAAAAAAAGATAAACCTTATGATAGCCATATCCTGCAATCATCTCTGTTAGTATCATGGTACTTACTTTAAGTATTATAAATAAGATTAAAAGTAGTTGTCCTGAATAATATAAATCCTGAGCAAATAATCTGGCTAGACTAAATATATATATATGTTACAAATGCAGCACCAGAATACACATCCGTCTGTTAACAGCAAAAGAGTATGAAATCTCCCATATTTAATAAGAAAAAAATCAAGTCCTCTTATACTGAGCTGCTGCTAGAAAAGCATTGTCCTTTCAGTCCTGATTCAAATAATGTTTTCTAGCACAAGGTATCATCTCCTTGCTGAGACTACTATTATTATTGTGGCCTCTGTTGACCCAAAAAGCTAATAAAGTCTGAGGAGGAAGGCATTCTGTCAGTTGTTCCACTTAAGATGAGAAATTGATAAGGGTGTCTTTGATGCAGTCCTATGTATTTATAAAGAATTCACAAAGACCTGTCTCCCTGAACACAGCAGGACTCAAGAAAGCTCACTTAAAAGCTGTCGTCTTCGACTTTTCCTGGGGCCATGTTGTTAATGCTTGCTCTGTATCCATGGCTTTCTCTCTTCTGGCTTTTCAATGCACATTTTGGCTTTTTTTCTTCTTTTGATCATTTCTGCTGATCAATGCCTTGTCCCCTGGATATGCAGCTTGATATCCTTGAGAACCTCTCAATGGAACAATTAGTTCTGTTTGTTAGGGATGTGGAACTGTTTCCTTGCTTTATATCTCCTCTCTTCCCACTAGACTACTGCAGTAGGGTTTAAGTCAACCCAGACGAGAAGTGGTTTTGCCTTGTGTTAGTGCCTGAACCCCAGAGTTGCCTCAGGACTTTATTGTTAGTCATATAACACGAAGGACAGCGGGGACCTCACCCTGATTTTTTTTTTTTTTTTTGCAGGTGTCAAGGGCAAGGAGATTTTTGAGAATATAAATGAGACTGGGTAGCTTTTTGGAGCAGCTGCTTCCCTCTGTAAGTGACAACCTAGCAGAAAACTAGATACGTTTTCTCTGAACATGAACTGCCAGTTCTGCATCTTTTTCAGAGTTAAGGCTTTTCCTCCCAGACCAAGATAGTTGTCTCCAAGTCAAGGAATTGCAATATCCAAGTAATCAGCCTGGTAGTGGGGAAGAATCTGTGGCTGGTGGGAGAGTTTCTAATTGTGTGTCTGTTAAGATTGAACTGGCCATTGCCCTCCTTAGGAAAGAATGCAAAGAAGATTGACTTTGGAAGGAGAGCAGTTAGTGACCCCTACTTTGAAGCATGTAACAAGTGTTTGTTCACTTATATTTCAGTCTTGAGTCCTCCAGTTTTCCCTCTGAAGCACTGAGCATTTTTTCTTGGTATTGAGAGCAGTTCTGGACACATAATGCTTCTGAAGATCATGCCCTGAATATCTGAGTGCACTCAAATGGATGTGTGCACCTACCTAACGCTTCAGCAAATGAAATTCATGGTACCTAATAGCAATAGGCACAAGCACGTTGCTGTGGGCTTGGTATTTTCATCAGAGGTGAGCTCAAACCTGCACTGTGGTCTCTGCATTTTCATCAGAGGTGAGCTCAAACCTGCACTGTGGTCTCTGCATGTGAAGAACATTCTTCCTCATTGTCATTTCAGGTGCTTAGCACAGAAGTGCACTTGTGCAGGGTCTAGAGTGCCATTCATTCTTCAAGAAAGCTCTGTCTGTGACTGTCTCACAAAACTTGGGTGAGAAATTAAGAACATAATTTGAAACTTCTCATAAGTACCCACTATAATAAAAGGGGCTCCTGTATTGCGCTTGACTTTGTCACAGGTAGTGGTGTCTTATCCCATTGCCTTGCTCATGGGAAGCACCAGCATCTTGGAACAGGGATGAACCAAGTGTGTATCTCCTCCAGTCACATGGCAATGCCTGGGATGTGACACATGACAGGGGAACAACAACTCCATGTATTGGGGAACAACTCCATGTATCAGTACAGGCTGGGGGCTGATGTACTAGAGAGCAGCTCTGGAGAAAGAGACCTGGGGGTCC
>JAOEGS010017731.1:0-34076 GCA_025447755.1 Corythornis vintsioides
TTTTATTTAAACCTATACAAGTACTTGTAAATTAGATAAATTAGAGCTATTTGCACTTGCAATATGTTAGCATCTAACTATTGTGTCTCTCCGTAGCCTTTTATTTTGAAACCAGATTCCTTATTTAAATCTGTCCACAAATTTTGTATATGCTATTAACCTTTTTGATGTGAATGAAGGCTAATGTTTCTGGGGAAAAGGAAGGGCAAAAGAAAAAATCTGTGCCTGGACTTCCCAGACCTAGCAAAAAATTAAACCAGTAGTCCTAACTGTGAATTTGTCCAAAGGACATGTCCCTTTCCCCTGAAGATGTAACTGAATTGGAACAATTGCTACTAATTTCCATGGCCAGCTCCAGTTCATAGATTCATAGATTCATAGATTCATAGATATTAGGGGTTGGAGTTCCAATGCTACCTGCAGTTCCATGGCCAGCTGCAGATAGGATGATCTCACAGACTAAATAATGAGAACTGCTCAACTCCAGTAGACTCATTCTGCATTTTTAATTTAGATAGATTGTCTTTTCAGTGTTCCTGGTAGAAATGATAGTTCTTTGGATCTATCTTCAGAGAGATATGTATTATGCACAGAGTTATATATGCCTGTGTCTACTTAGTCCTCTGGACACAGTAGGTATTTGATACTTGGATAATGAGGGCTGCTCATTATTATAGAACTTTATTTGTTGTGCATTGTTGATCCCTTCAACATTTAATGCAAAATAAATGCCAGGTAATGGTCATAGAAACTAACTATTGAAACTAGATTTGTACCACCATTATAGCAGCAAAAACTTGAGACAATCTTTTTACTGCAAGATAACATGTAGTTATTAACTGATAATTAGGTGCTTCCTCAAGCATAGCTGAGTTTCAGTGATCCCAGTTCCTGGCATCTGTGCTAAAGCCTGATGTCCCATGTTAGAGGAGATCAGTATCAAAATTAAACTAAAATTCTTAAGAAGTGTGATACTGACAGAATTCTGAAAGACTTGAGTGAATGTGGTGGTTTCAATCAAAGTTAGAGAGGATTTTCTCTTAACCAAAACATCAAGTGCAGCATGTCTTCAGAAAGTGACTTTTCAAGCAGCTCAACCTCCTGTAGCCAGCAGTTGGGCTGGTGGGTGGCAGATACACAAGGAAGGATTCACTTTGTTTCACTGATTTCCATTAACCTCTCCTACCTGTACTAAGAGCATCGGTGGGAAATGTCATTTCTTTAACAAAGAACAAACTTACAGCTGGAGCATGCAGTGAGTCAGCTGTTCTGGAGAGCAGCTCAGGGGTGTTGTCTCTGGAGCTGTTCTCTCCTGTGATATCCTGAAGTAGCTGAACCAAGATTTTTTTAAAAAATCTACAGAAAATTAATTGTTTTATGATTATGTTTGAGCATCTCCTAATTACATGCCATAATCTCCAGCATTTTGCCACTCTGAGATCTGTTTGGACTAAGGAGGGGAGAAGCATCAATAAAATGATGCAGAACATGGTCAATTGCTTCTTTTAAAAAATCAGATTTGCATTGTTACAGATTGAGCCACCCAGCTCCTGATGAAAGCTGAGAACTGAACAGTTTAATCCCAGTGCAGGGGATCTGTTCAAGAGAGGCTTGACAACAGTCTTGGGAGGCATAACATCCAAAGCTGGGTTATCACAGGACTGCTGCTTTCACTGTGTCCATTTAGCAATTGCAAGGAGAAGAGAAATAACAGTGAAAGATTGAAAATATTTTGTTGCAGGTCTGTCAGCCTGTTGCTGTGAAGAGAGCACCATATAGAGACGTGGTCTCAGGAACATCCATCACAGCAAAATAATAGGCTCACTCCCTGTTTTGGCTCATGCAGGTAACTGTCTCTTTTGATTAGTGAAATCTGCTTCTCTGAAATGTCAAGAAAACAAGTGTAGCAGGCCATCTAGTTGGTGACAGGCTTGTCTGAAATAAGCACTTAGAACCTGAGTTGTCTTGGTCTCTTTAAATGTGATGAGAATGTGTGGCAGCCCAGCTATGGAGCCTCAATTTAAAAGTTCAGTTGAGAGAAAAAAATGAATTCTAACTGCTAGACAGACATGGGGTGAAGGCCCATGTTAAACCCCATCTCAGTTAGCAGCAGGAGTACAAACAGTGTGTAAATATTTGGCTTGAAAAATGTACAGGAAAAAAAAATCCCCCCAAACTTCTTCATGTGAAAAATGAAATTCTTTAGTGTCCTCATGTAACAGACAATAACTCTCCACCCGTTGTGCTGTTGGGGTTAAGCTGAGCTGTTTTACAAGAATAAAATTGTCTTAATAACACACATGTACTGCAATCCGTGTAAGTAGGACCAATGTAAGGGTGGCTGAGCTTCTGACAGTGCTGCTAACAGGGGAATGTCACCTCCAGTGTCTACAGCACCTAGCTTGGTTATTTGCATTCCCTCACCTGTATATACCCTGGTGCTTGGTAGGTCTTTTTGTGAACTGATTTCCTTGCTAAGCCAGCAAAAAGCAATTAGCTCCCTTTTTCTGGGTTAGTTTTCTGTTGGCTTAGTGAGTTAAAGTGTCTCTTGGAAGAACCTTGCAAGGGTCAGTGCAGTGCAATGTATTGGTGAGGTAAGGCAGCTGGGGACAAGAACTGGGCCACTTCACTCTTCCACTTTTTAACAAGTGAAAAAGTAAAAGAAGACCTTCAGCAAGTGCAATGAAGATGTATACCAGCTGCAGCTGAAATGTTGTCTGCTACAGCAGGAGAGTTGATTAATATGGGTTGGGGATTAGTGGATGGCAGTGAGTGTGCCAAAATCCAGGCTGAGTTTTTGGGTGCATATGTGTTCAACCAACGAGATCAGCTGGTTTGAGAAATTATTTCCCAATAGATGGATGTAAAGCCCCATTTTGCACTTCACATAAAATGGGTCTGTTCTTGCTGCTAATTAATATGGCAGCACCAGACCCGCAGTGGTGGGAGGCTGAAGTTAGCTTTTCCACATTTCATTGTAGCACTCCTTTAAAGCTACCTCACAGTGACCCTCAGCCAGGACATCAGCAGCAGCAACAGAGTGCAGCATCCTATTTGTTTCCCTCTGTCATAAGGGAGAAAGCTTTTGTAATAGAGAGGACTAAAGGCTAAAGCTGCAATAGAGTGAGGGAGCAATAATCATTCTTTCTAGCTCCTAGCACTCTTTCACCATTATTACCTCTCTGAGTGACAAATTGCAAAGCAGAGGTTTTCTTTTGAAAGATTATATCATATTGTCTTTTTCTTCTCTGTAGATAAAAGCAAATGAAAATGACCCTGCTGTCCCCACCAGAGCAGTGCATTCTGGGTCCAACAATCAATCCACAATCAACTTCTCAAGAGCCAACATGAAACTACAGTAACCAATAAATATTATACTGGGCTTCCTGCATGAAAGTTGTCTTTGAAATTTCTTTTTAAAAGGAATTTTGTTATAAGAACTGGGAAAAAAAATGGAATAATAATAAAATAATAACTACAATTATAATTTGGCATCAGATCTGTAGGTTCTTAAAAGTAGGTAAGTTTGGGGATGGTATTTCTTAATATTTATCTTTAGACAGTATCTGCTAAACAATAAAGTGACAGCAATGAACAATGGCCTTTAAGCTTATCTTTTGCATTCTTGCTCCATTAGGTCATAGCAGATGAATCCTAATTCTCTAATTTTATGTTTTTAGAAAATCACTCTTAGCAATGCAGAGTCTTGAAAGCACATACTGAATTAGATTTTTTTTTTCCCTTCCTGGAAGTGGTCAGGTAGAGAAAAATGCTGTTTCAGGGGAACTGTCACTATTTCAGAGCTACTGCTACATCTCCCTGTCTCTGTCTTTGAAGGAGTTTATACATTTTGTCCCTGCCAGCTGCAAAGGAAAGCATTTGTTGGTGTGTCTGAGTGTTTCCTTTGTTATACCCTAGGCAAACCTATTCTGAGCATACTGGTGAACTCACCTACAATGCTGTTTTGTCTTCTGGCTTTATGGGGAGTCACACTATTAAAGCTGAAACACAGAACAGCCTTTCCTGGCTTAGCACTTCTCTTGGGCTTCTGCTGCTTTTCTCCCTGAGTGGAAAGGTTGAAGACTCAAATATATTGCTGAAGTATTCACTACATGTGAAGAGCTCATGGCTGTGGTGCCAGCACCTACACCTGCAGTGCCTCCATCTCCAGCCTGAAGAACCAGGGGAATCTCTGCAGAGTAGCAATACTGGGGTATGTAGCTTTACCGGGCCACTGGAGGGCAGGGCTGGTATTGTGTATCACGAATGAAATGAGATGGAAACCATTCTCACACACAGCAGGAGTCAGGAAGCATGTTCACTTATTTGGAAATCTGTGCCCATAAAGTCGACAATAACATCCCTATTTTCAGGCTTTATTTTGCCATCAGCAGAGAGTGATCCTTTGATCCCTGCTTTCCACTTTTGCAATGTAAAACAGAACTAGAGGAAAGTAATTTCTTTAATTGCAAGCATCTCTGGGCTGTTTAAGCTGATGAAAAGGGTGAGTCAGTGTGACAGTATTGCCCGAGCAGGAGTCAGGGTGAAAGCAGTTGTAAACCCAGCATCCTCTGACTCTGAAGCTGCCCACATGAAATGCTGCAACAAAACTAGAAAAAAAAAAAAAAAAAAAAAAGGCTTTAGTTTATATATGAAGCAAGCAAAGTTTGGGGATATGGGATGGTGATGAGTTCAACAAATGCAGCTATTGAAAGGAAACCTCTTCATTTCTATTGTGCTTCAGGAGGGTCAGGAGCACTAGCATGTCTCTCTGAATTATCTTCACAAGACAATCAGGTCAGCCTTTCATTAATTTTACAAACCACTTTTTGATCCAATTGGGGGATTTTTTTACAGTAAATCAAACGGCTTAGACACTAGTGAAGGACATTTATAAAAGCAAGTTGAGCTCTGCTGTGTGTTGGGGAAGTAAAGGGGTGAATGAGTCAAATGCCACCTCCAGACTTCCCCTCAGACTCTAGTTCTGAGTGCTGCATGCATTTTGACAAGCCCTGGAGAGGCAGTTTGAGGTGGTGCCCACTGATGTGACAGATACTAAACATTTCCATTAACCCAAGAAATGAAGAAACAAAATCCTTAATTTCAACTGTACCTGTAGTTCACTTGTACTCAGCAGAAGGAAAAAATACATGCTGTTCTGTATGGGGAAGGATGATCTACTGGAGCAAGAGAAAACATAACAAAAGAGGAAAGAATATTTGAGTGGCAAGGACAGGGGAAAAGAGCCAAAATAAAACAGAGGAAATGTGAAGAGAGGGTAGGCAAGAAGAGGAACTGAAATAATTCTAGATGTAATACTGTTGGGTTTTTTTTATGTGTAACTTATATGCTTTTTTTTTATTTAATAAGAAGAAAAAGAAAAAAAAAGAACAATAGAATAATGCAATTGAGTTATGGTAAACAGAGAGGCCAAGGGGAATAGCTGAACAACTTGCAGGGATGCCAACTGAAGATAAACAAACACCCAGACCTCCCCACCTTACAGGACAGAAACAAATGGGAGAAACCAGAACCCAAAGAAGGTCTGCAGAGAATGAGAGGTATGTCTTTGTAATGCCAGGGGAAAGACAGATCTGCCTTCTCATCTGTGCAACTAAAGAGGACCACTGAGCAGCTGAAGGAAGATACCTAATAATGTATACTGGGGTAAGAACTGTTCCACCACTCACAGAAATCTCAGCATTTTTGAAACACAGAAGGTGAATTTGGTTTAGAATTTAAAAAAAAAAGAAAAAATGCACAGACTGTGCCATTTTCCCTGGTAACTCAGATTTGAGGAGATGGGGAAGATCAGAATGACATTGTTTGCTGCTCAGCTCACGGGTACACATGTGAATGGGCACAGAAACAAACAGTGCATCAGTCTACTCAAGTGTGTGACTCCAGTATGAGTGTAATGGCACCAATACTTGTCAGGTGGCACCCTGGTGCAGTTACAGCACATTCAAAAATTAACAGAAACTTTTGCTCTACATGTCTAGTACATATTCTGCAATGCTTTTTCTAAAAGTCACCAAATCAAAGTGGCTCAGACTGGCAGACATCTCTGGAAATACCTCCTGCAACCCCACTGCTCTGAATTGCTCAGAACCATGTCTAATTGAATTTTGAGTATCTCCAAGGATGGAGACTCCATAATCTCTCTGGACATCCTGTTCCAGTGTTTGACCACCTTCACAGTAAAAATGTTTTTCTTCTGTTTAGGTGATATCCTAGTCAACTTTCTGACCTTTATGGTTGGAAATGGCTTCCTATGGAAATCACTCCATCACCTTCCCACAGATTGGGGAGTCTGGCAAACCTTTAGTTTCACAGACCCTCCTCTTGCCTTTCTTGAAGCTGACAGTGACATTTGCTCTCTTCCAGTCCTTGGTAACCTCTCCTGATCACCATCACCAAACATTGCCTCACAATGACACCAGCCAGCACCTTCAGCACTTATGGATGCCTCCCTTGTCCTATGGACTTAGGTATGTCCAGTGTGTTTAAGTATTCTCAAACCATGTCTTCCTTCATGGGGGGTAAGTCTTCCTTGCTCCAGATGTTCTCTCTGGTCTGAGGGCTCTGGTTTGGCTAAAGATTGGTCTTGCCTTCAAGGACCAAGACAAAGTAGTACCTTGGGCTTTTCCATGCCTTTTGTCACTGGTAGTGGGGTCAAGCACCCAGGTGAAATTTTTAACAGAGGTGAACATTTTGTACAGAATTACAATTAGCTTCCCAAAAAGGGTTGGGTTTTGTCACTGTCATGACTCTTGCCAACTTAACAGGGTAAGCTATGCAATACTCAGTAAGCTGCCTTGCCAGTTAGTGGTGGGACCTTGTATTGAGGTACAGCACTGTTCTGTAAACCCTGCAAGGTCTCACATGTTCTACCAAAGACTAATAGCTGTTTCTCATAATCAATTATTCCCACTAGGTTTCGTTTTCTGAAGTAAATATGAAGTACAGACATAGTACTGTCCTGACAGTGAACTCCAGAACTCAAAATTCTATCAGATTTAGGTATCTCTCCCAGCCATTGACCCCAGTCTGGTTGTTTTGAACCATTCCCATGCTCTGAGAAGCTTTCACTTGCTGCTTGCAGAACAATGGAAATAAAGGGTATACTGAGTGGCAACACACCATCAGATACAAAAGGCAAGAGCCTCCAAATTTTGCCTCCTGAAGCCAAGTGAAGAGGGTGGTGTTTTGTGGTAGTGCTGTCAATCAGACCTGCCTCTGCCTTTGGGTGTTGTCATCTGCAGGAGATCAGGGTTTCTCACCAGCCTGTCCTTTGGGACTGGAAGGAGCACATCTAACTCCTACCAGCAATGAACTTGTCAGAAATCAGCTAAAAATGCTCAGCTCTTGCTGACATTTCATTCTTCTCCTTTCATCTAAGAAGTGTGAATGAATATATCTTCTTGTCAATAGCACTGGGAAAGCTTGTCTCTTTTGTGAAAACAAATTCAGAGCAACCTTCATTTTGCTTCTTTTTCACCAGAATGCTTCTTTCTACTGGACCTTGACAGTAGTAAACTGGGATATAAATGATTTTCTGCTGCTATCCAGGGCTCTCCCACTTTAGCAAAAGAACATAGACCACTCAGAGACATTCAGCACAGCCCTCAATAATGCATGGCCCTAATCTAGTACCTCATTTCTGAAAGACAAATTGATTGCTGGCACATCAGCAACCTGAGCCCGTGGCCATGGAGGAGTGAGGTTTTGTTTGGAAAGTCCAAAAGAAAAAAGAATGTTTTTCAGTGTTTCAGGTGGAAGAAACTTCTGATTCTTGCTAATGGAAAGTTTTAAGGAAGTCTTTATTCATTCAGATAACAGAGACATCAATCAATGGCTGTCTTGGGGCCATGCACGTATTAGAGAGGAAAAGAGTAGAGTTTGTTATTAGGCAACCTAAAGAAAAAAGTGGCTGAAAATCAAGAATACTGCCTGTTGGGTGGATTTTTAGCTCTACTTTAAATCTCTAGGGCCACATCAGTCAAGCCATTCCTATGTCTTTATGCTTTTACTACTGGTTCTTGTGTTATATGAAGGTCACATCACCGATGTTAGTTGAATAGGTGAAACATTATTGGATCCATTTTATTTCATTGAAGTCAATGGTGGCTTTAGGAATATAATGAAGCCCATTTTTTACCACTGCTGCCAGCTCTTTTGGGCTGCAATGTTGGAAGCATCACTGTTTAGCTCTGCTCATATGATCCTACACTTCAAATCCAGGTAGTTTGCACCCACAGCATCAGATTCCTCTATATTCTAGAGCTCATGAGTATTCTCACTTCTGCACATGCTGCTTTCCCTCTCTTGTGATCATTAAAGACACAGGACAATCTGCACTGGCAATACAGTCTATGGATTTGTGGAATTAGGAGAGTAAGACCAAGAGAGGAATTCTGGGTGGGGATTAGACATTTTTGAGAGACAAATCAGCAAAAGTATGTGGGGGGAGCCAACGTGTGAGGGGGGGTTCAGCTGGGTTAGAAGACTGTCAAGGCACACAGAGCCCTGCAGAAGAGATAGTGACAGAAGCAGGAGCAAGTATATGAAACTAGGGAAGGAATCAAGGTGAAGGTTTTGGAACAGTTGAGGGTTGAGAAGTAGATAGAAATGTCTAGAAATACCTAAGCCCTCTAGTTAGGTTCTTGGCCAGCCCAGAAGCCAAGTAGTCCTAAAAGCTCCAAACTGTTTGACTACTTTTGCACAGAAGAACAGACTCTCCATGGATTTCTAAAGTACCACACAATGCAGGCCCCCACCTTGAAAAACTAGTATTATTGCAACCTTGAGCAGTCTGTGGTGGAGAGCACACTATCTCCCATGGCTTCTTTTCCCCACTTTCCCAAAATACTGATAATTGGTCTTTGATCCTATTGTTTGCATTTTAAAATTGACATTCCATAGGAAAGATGGGTGCAAAACACAGGTCCCCGTGGAACTAGAGCATTTCAGCCACATCCAAAGATTAGCTTGGTCTCTTTCACACCATCTTCTCATCTGCCACACTCCTTTCTTCTTCCTTCCTTCCTGTCTCTCTTGCCTTGAGTATTGGAAACCAAAAGCTGACCTGAAAAGACAGAAATATAATGCTATGATCATAGTATTACTGAGTTAGAAATGGTCCAGCACTAACATCTTGTCTAGCCAGTACTGAAGGCTATTGAAGAAACTAAAGCCAAACAGACTACATGCACCTATTTGGATTTGCCATAAATATATGCAGGAGTATTTGTTATTTCCAGTACTGTATATATACATATTATATAGGTTGAATGTTTTTTCAGGCAAAACATTCTGTTTCCTGATGATATTTACAGTTGCACTCCCACTATGTTTTAAAACAGAAAGATATCACCTTCCATTTTGCTAAGCAACAACTGAACATTGCTCACAAACGCCTAACATTTGCTGTCTAGTTGCAGGAATTACTTTGTGCTGGAGGTGCTTTTCATGTGTTCATGAAAACCAGGTTTCTTCTCTGGAGAGCTGGAAGTCTGAGGACTAGTCTCTAGCCAGCACATAGTCATTTGAATGTACCTATATCGTGAAGAACAGAACAAAACAATTGTATGATCTAATCTCACAGGTGAGCCCCTGAGCAGAAAAGCACAGGGGGAAAGCCTATTAGCACATCACTGAAGTTAACAAGTATTTAGGTATCTCCTGGATCTGGCTGCCACCCTGAGAGATGGAGGTGTTTATGAACTCTAGAGCTTACCGTAGGAGCAAACACATTCCTCATGGTTTTCTCTTCTAGCTTTGCTCTTTTCCTGAGTAATTTTGCATGCAAATAATGTATCCGTTTCATCTCAGTGTCAGGATAAAATGAAGCTGACACAAGTATTTTAAGTTGGGTCAGGAGGCCAGAGAATAACCCAAAAATAATTAAGAAGATGATGATGATGCCAAGCTGGATCCATGTCGTGGAGAGAGTGAGCTCTGGCTGAGGGATGCAGTCATGCTTAAACAAAGAGATCTTGAAAGGATCAGTCTTTGCAATATACTCTCTCATATCAATGATAAAGCTGTTCTCATTTCTCTGCACACAAAACAAACAAACAAAAGGAAAAAAGAGCTGATTATAGTACTGGTTCTCTCTTAATATTCCTCCACTGGACATTCAGATTTACAAAAGACCATAAATTATCTTTTTCGTGCAATGTCAGCATATGCTATGCTTGTAAAAATCATATTTATTAGCTATTTATAAATGTTTCAGGCTGCAAAGTGGGCAGCTATGCTGTGCCCACAGCATCTCATGGGTCCCACACTCCAGCAGTGAAATCACAGCCAACACCCTGAGCAATCTGATCCGACTCTGGAAGTTACTTTGAGCATGAGGTTGGTCTAGATGGTCCTTAGATGATCCTTCCAACCTCCATGGCTCTCTGTGTCCCTGCTGCTCCTGCTGGAAGAACCTTGGGATTCTGGCAACTTGTTATTACTTCTTGTGTAGCAGCCATGCTTTGTGAAGTGATGAGCTCCTCACGTTACTCAGCTACAGAAAGGTGGGCATCTCTTACACAGTGTTACAGTGGCATTTTGGCTAGAAAAAGTGATGCTTCATAAAGATCTGCATTGTGAGTCTCCAATTTTCTCCACATACACAAAAGGAGGAATTAAAATCCTTCTTTTATTTACCATTCCCTAGAAACATGAGGACACTTTGGAGGGTGCAGAGAACTGCCTGGTTCCATCCAACATAATATCTGCCAAGACAATGACCCTTTTTGAAATGAATGATAAAGCCATGGAGGAACTGATGGCTCGTTGGCTGCATGTCTGCTCCTGCAGCTGCTGAAGGTGAAGGGAAAATTTTCAGCACTAAGCTAGGAAATACACAGTTCTGATTAGTACTTACTTGCTGAAAGAGGCTGAGTTGAATCTCTAGATCCGGTACTTCTCGAAGATGTTTATTCACAGAAATAATTAACCAATAAAACAAATAATCTACTGCAGCAAACAGAAGCCAGATGCAAAGATGAGTAATCACAGGGAGGAAAAAATACTGCATGTTTTTTCTGTCCTTCCTTGTGAGACAGAAAGATGGGATTGTCACATAATCCTTTATTTCTTTTCTGTTAAGTGGCAGAAGACAGGGTCTTTGCTGTTGCTTTTCATGCTCATCAAATGCAACAAACTGTTTTGTGATATAAATATTATTAAATTTGACACTGTGAGGGCTCACAAATCTTTTTATGAAGAGGCCAGTTCCAAAAGAAGCTAGAAAAATCCCCACTATAGGAAATACTTTCTGGCCTACATAGGGCAGTACAGTCAGCATAAAAGATATCTGATTAGCAATTCTCTGGATTTCTTGCTTTGTGTCATTTAGCTCTCGTTTTAATGCATCATCTGAAATTGAGTAAGATGGTGTGAAGTCATGCTTCACAAACACTATATCTTTAGATAGCCCACTGGAAAGCTTGGCCGCCTCGTAAATCCATTTTATGGCTTCAACGTAATATTTTATCAAGGCAAATTGCTCATACTCTAAATGACAGGTTATACTGTCTGCCAGAACCTTGAGGTTGTGAAAAATATTTTGGATGTTGCCGGCCATCATGACACCTGTGCCAGCAGTGATAAGAGCATTCCTGCCATTCTGCAGCCCACAGGACAGGAGGAACAGGACACTGAAACAGCGCAGGTGTTTGAAACAGGACAGGGCAACCGAAAGAGAGACCCAGAGCAGTCCAGCAACCAGTAAGGGACCCAAAGAGGGGTGTGCCAAGGAGAAGTGCATGCCAAGGAATAAGAGAAGGCTTAAGAAGAAGCCAACTGCAGAGCAAACTGCAAAAAGCTGCAGCAGATTCTTCCAGCCAGGCTTCCTTCCAGAGATAAAAATCCCCCACACGTGCCGGGCTAGCGAGACAAATGTTTGCATTTTCCTCTGGTGCTGCTGACACTGCGATGGCTCCAACTAGTAGGAAAGGAAAACAAAAATACTGTCAGTTGCAGTGTCGCTCTACTGACAGTGATGTGCTTCTAACTGTTAATATTTCTTCCCACTGCAAAAATTTCAGGTCTGACTCACATGGGAGCTGAACCATTTTGCGTGAGCCTCAGATCTTTGTCCCCAGTATCACATACAGAACCATGGAAGAGGTGACAAAGGTATTCTTTTTTTTTTTTTAAGTATTTTTGTCCTTTTTGTACAGTCTGATTTCTCATTTGTTACACAGATGCAACTGTTCATGTGTACATGTGTGTATGCACATATGAGGGATGCAGTCTACCTGTAGCACCCAGTGCATCCCTGCAAACACCAGCTGTGCCTTACGGGGACACTGAGAGGGAAAGAGGGGACCACAGAACCTTCCCATCAGCACCAACCATCACCCCATGTGGCTTGACCTGTGGGAAGCAGCCAGAGCAGGGACAGAGGAATGAGTGGAGCAACGTGTGCATGCTGCCCAGGGCTGGGGCAAGGAGCTTTCCTTTTCCAGCTGGAGGTAGGTCAGGACAGTGGGAAGAAAGCCTCTCAAAGGCATCAGTCCTTCTTTGGGTCTCTACTGGGATTTCACAGCTACAAAATGGTCTGTATACCCTTTGGACCTTAACTGTTTGTACTTGTCAGAATCTCTCCTGCCTGCCAGCTTGTCTGTATTGTAAATTACAGAGTGTTTCTGTGTGATCCAATTCAGTTTGATGTGAGACAGTCCTCACGTCATGCTGTCTTCTTCTGTAATATAATATTTATAGTGCAATTTGTCTAAAGATGCAAGATAAATTTATATGCATATTAGCCTTTTAACATACCAGAACAAATTAGATGCTAATTAAATAAAATAAACTGTTGCAATTTTATCTTATAATAGGGAACGGTTGTCTTTACAAATACATCCTGAAGATATTACTTTTTCTTTTGTTGAGCTGGAACACAGCAGGTAGCCAGGAACCAAACTATTCTTTTGTACACATTCAGTATTTTACTGCCATTTGACATTCTGAATTCTGCTAGCATTCACTGCACCATTTTCCCCTTCCCCTCATGGTAATTTATTATTAGTTAGGTCATTATTGTCCTTGTGTGCCACAGGAGTTGAGGGTGATTGGAGCAGGGATCTGACCCCAGCTGAGATCCTCTTGGACTGCTGGGCTTGTTGTGCTGCTTGTCCTTGGCCTCGCTTGGCTTGAGCCTTTCTAGTGCTGAGGATGATCCTGAAAGATGCTGGGTGTTTTTGGTGCTTAACTGCTTCAGCAGGGATTAACTGTGGGCAATAGCTCTCAGGATCAGCTTGACCCTTGACACTATCACACTGTACCATGAATAAATCTGGGGCTCTGTTCTAGATTTAAGAAGCCAGAAAAAATAAAATGCAAAAAAACCCCTAGCATTTATGTAATATTTTTCAAAGACATCCGTGTCAGAAAATAACACATTTTGAGTTTTCTTTCACAGTGCTGATTTCCCAGCTCTTTTCAAGAGTAGTTTCTGCATGGTAGTGTGTGTCTGTGGGTGTGGGTATGGTGTATTCCTGTTCATCTCTATAACCATTTGGCAAATGCTGCAGTGTGTGACTGGTTCAGAGTGACTGCATTTAGCAGTTGGAGAGAGTGAAGACTGAAGCCTTAGAATGAACAAAAGCTGTGCTTCTGGACCAGGAGGCTGGAGGCTTGCCAAATATGGACAGAACTTGAAAATAATGGAGAAGTCTCCTTTACTGGTCAGATTCAATGGTGCTACATGAGATCACTACTCTACCCAGCACACACTTGGCAGGTTTCTCCCTAACCTGCATGCACACAGAGTTTGAAGGCAGGAAAGGCATCCTAAGGAGACACTGAATTTTGGAACCTATGGCATGGATAATCAGATGTCTCTGTGTGATCACTGTAACTTGGGAAGGGAGCATTCCCATCCCCTGCAGAGCCCATCTCTGCCCTCACCACTCTGAGGTCAGTCAGGCTCACAGTGTGCATCTCTATGGCTCATCTGACATCTTTGTTTTCCCCCATAAGCAGCAGCAACAGACATAGATATTCAGCACAGAAGAATCATGCAAAGGATGAAAACTTTAAACCTAAAAAAAAATGTAAAGGCTGAAATTTCTTGTATCAGCAGGCACTTAAACAGCTGTGAATGCTTGGGAAGGGAAAATAACACTGACTCAGAGGTAGTAATAAATCCTTGGCTCAACTAAAGAGGCTAATTCAGTGTTTAAAGAAATAGTAAACCTTGAGAGCTTTCTGGAATGATTCCTTTTGAAAACATAAATCACAAAAGCTCTCCTGAAGCTGTCAGGTGCAGATATGAATTCTAACAGGAGGCTGACAGGAACAAAACTTCCATTTCAGTTGCAGTGTGAAGCATAGTATTTTTTCTCCTGTCCTGTAACATGAACTAAAGTGGGGGCTGCTGCCATTATTTATGTAGCATAAGGAAAGAATTATTCTTGGAAAGCAGTTTCTTGCTCTTGAGTGCCAATTTCCTTCCACCACAGTTTCTTGTGCTGTATGTCACAGAGGAGAAGGTGAAAAATCTTGTGCTCTAGACCTGCCTTTGAACTTGATTTTTCTGTAGGGTCCAAGGAGCAGCTTTCTAATCCTTAGTTTCCCTCTCTAGGAAATACTCAGATCTGGAAGTGTGATATTTGTCTACCATATGGAATGCTGGCAGGACTAATTAAAAGAACAAATTCCCAAAAGCAGGCTCTCCAGCAAGGAGTTTGGGCCATACTTGAGGCTTGTGATGTACTGAAATCAATGCAATATAATGAAGATGTAGTTTCGTTTAAAAATAAAAAGAGGAAAAATTAAAAGCATTTTTAAGATCCTGCTTGTGATAGGTCAGATATTGGCTAGAGTTTTAAAGTAAGCAGGGGATGAGTACATCAAGAGTCCCACCCAAATCACAGCTGATTTGGAAAAGCATGGCAAACAGAATCAGATCTTTAAGGCTGTGTTATATTTTGACCCAGACCAAACTAAGACAAAGCCTGGGGACTGCAAGTCCAATTGAGTTAAGATTGATTAGTACTGCCCAGTTTTGTGCCCTCACACAGAGCCTGACACAACTTTTCTCTGTGCAGCCCTGTTGTCTGAGCTGACCTCAGGAGGATTATGGCAGGTTGGCAGTCCCTTTGCCCTGTGCAGTGCACAGGATCCTCATCCATAAAAATAAAATCTTATAAAGAGATTAGGTTAAGTGGGAAACTTAATATCCCACTGATGCTAAAGCTTCAACCACCCAGTGATCTTAGGCTCATCAACTCTGTTTGGATTTTTTACAGGAATTAAGGGGGAAAAAGCACACAATAAGAACATGAAAACAAGAATTTCCTATTTTGGCAGTTTCAGCAGCCTTCTCTCCTCGTCTGGATCAGCTACACTGAAATGTAAGAGATTTACTTCCCTTTTTTGGATACCAAGAAAAAATAGAATTCTGAGCTATGTTTTAGTAAGAGGGAAAAATATAGGAGGAAGTACCACATTATTTCCTTTGGTCAATGAAGGGCATTCAGCAAAGAAATAAAATGCCAGTCCAAAACCCTGGAACACAGCTGTAACTATCCCCAGGGCTTTGTTGAGACTCGTGGCAGTTCTCATGTTCACAGTTTTTGCTTTTAACTGCAGGGGGAAGGAGAGTTGATGGTACTAAACACAACAAACACTACAACTGCTAATCAAATATGAGCACATAGGAAGGTGAAATACTAAACAACACAGCAATGCAAATAAAACAATGTATATACATGCAAAAAGAAATGAACAAAAATAGCAATAGATCAAGCTTTCTTTTCTTCATGTGTTTAAAATACATGGCTTGGGAAAATTCTGGACACTGCACGAATTTTCAGGTCTTTAGGAAGACACAGATTGGTTAAATGTCATCTATCAGATGTCTGTAGTGCTGGAGCTTGGGCTAGATGATCTTTTTAGAGGTCCTTCCAACCCAAACCATTCTGTCATTCTGTAATGTCCTCATCTGAGCTCTCTGTCCTTGCATCAGTGAGAAAAGCACAGTTGCCCAGAGCCATACCTTAGACCTGTTTTAAAAGTCCACCCTCACATGAGATGGATTGCATCCTATGAGAGGTTTTCTGTATCTCAACTATAAAAAGAGTCTGGATTCCCCAGACAGAGCTATCCAAATCCAGGTGAGATAAATCCCTTCCTATGTTTCCCTATTGCGAGCACAGGTTATATTTGACCAAGCTGTGCACTCAGAGTAGGACACAGAAAACATTTCTTGTGCACCTGTAGAAAATGGACAGCTATGGAAGGAAAACTGATCAAGAAATCAGATTTTCTGTGGGCTGTGTTATGTTTGGAAGCTTTGATGCAGCAGACCCACAGATATGTTCTTCCCTTAAAGCACAGGCAGTAATGGAGGCAGTTTGTGAAACCCAAATGGTAGTTTGTCTAGTAACAAAATCAACTCTACAAAACACAGAAAATTCCAGTATGAGGAATAGAAGGGAGCATGAGAGTTTACGTAGCCCCTTCTCCTACACAAAATAGCACTATGCAGTTTTGGGAGAGGTTAGGAATAAATTGTTTTGTGAACTTTAGGAAAAGAATATCCAATCAGTAACTTGACAACAATTAGCTTAAAGCAAAACCTTCTACCTTAGAACAGCTAACTCAGGCCATGATTATTATCCACAGTTCCTTGATATTCATCCTCAAGTGTTACTTACAGGCCCTCCTTCAGCAAGAAGGATCTTCACAGTGCTGTCTGTCTCTTGATTTTGGTGAGGAACCAAGATGGGCAGTAGTAAAACATTTCTTATGAGTAATTTGTTTCCCATACCCTCCCTCAATGAGTCAGGCACTCTACAATTTTGAAATTATTCTGGTTTTGACAAAGATTAATGAGGAAGTAACTTATGCACAAGACCAAAATAGTATATAATTTGCAAGTGCCACTTTCCACCTTCTTTCTGGCAGAGTAATGGATATCAGCAAATGAGTTCTGGGCCCAGATTTCTCAGACTTAATTTTATGTCAAATAATGTCCTTTGTCTAGAACATCTAAGCTATTTTGGTGCTTCCCATTGAAACTAGCAGCAATTCAGTGCCCAAAGAACTTTGAAACTCTAGTAATTTTTACCCTAAGAATGTTCCTACTGAGATCTGTGTAAATATTGCTGTAGTCAATCTGGCAGAATATGGCCCTTAGAATGGTACCCACCTTAAATATCTAACAAAGACACTCAAATTATGTACAAATTGGTTACTAGAGATAATTGATACGCTGGAGGATAAAGCTGCTTATTCAGAGAAATTTTGACAGGCTGGATAAATGGACTAACAAGAATCTCATGAAGTTCACCAGGGGAAAATGCTTGGAATTAAATGTCTCTGTTGCTTTTCTCGGCAATGTCAGAGGCAGACATGCCACCTAATGCACCTAAGGAAGTCTTAATTGGAGATTAAATCTTCTTTAGATTCTGATTACAAAGGTCCAGAGCTGTAGGGCCGGCTCAGTTCTGTCCTTGGGTCTCTTTGTGGAGTCTGCTCCAATCAAACAGCAACATGCTGGCATGTACAGCATCTCTTTGCCCTTCCTTGAAATGCCCCTGCATGTAATTTTCCACACAGCTGGTTTTCCAGCAGGTACTGATAGCACTGAAGTTGCAGGTCTCAGTGGCTCCCTGTAAGACCAGGTTTCCCCTCCTCACAGAGCAGCCATACCCCTGATGTTTCAGAAGCAGCTTCTGAACCAGTTCAGAAAGCTGGCAGGCAGCAAGATGAACATAAAGTTCATAGCATCTCAATTATTCATAATGTAAGGGTATAATTAGACATTGGACCATCTGTAACTGGAAAAAGTCTTTGTTCATTACATGACAAATGAATGAAATGATCTTTTAGCAGAACATATTCTTCATAGTAGTGCAGAGGGGAACACTGTCAAGGGATTCCAGTAAGTTGCAAGTTAAGTCAGACTAAGTCTCCATTGAGCATCTCAGCCTTGATTGCAGCATGTAGCAAATATTTACAGTCACAGAATGGTGATGATGGACCATCTGGATATGGTCTGGGTGACCTTGCTTGAGCAGGGGGTGTGTGTGGTGGTGGCAGTTTGGATCAGATGACCTTCAGAAGTCCCTTCTACCCTCAACTATTGTGTGATTCTTCGATTGTGCGTTTGATTCTGTGACAGATGAGATTCCTGTTGGTCCATTTCCCCAGCCTGTGACACCACTCCAAATGTCAGCACAACCATCTGATGTATCAGGCACTCCTCCCAGTTTATAGGCACAGGTTTTATTTCTTGGCCATGGAGATTTGGCAGCATTTCGTGATCAATTTGGGGTTTCATGAAGAGGCTCCTATAGCAGCAAGCAGTGGAAATATGCAACAGGGCTTTTCTTCCATGACCAGCACTGAAAGTTTGTTCATAACCCAAACACTGGCTGGATCAGCAGCTTTTAGCCAAAGAACTGGGCCCAAAATGGAGGGAGGGAAGAAGGAATTTTTTACATCTGCTTGGACTATATATGTGAGAAAGAAAGTCGATTGTGGTCATCTGGGTAGAAAACCATTTTCCACTCTCCCTTTTCAAGACCAAGGAGCTGTGGACAGGCTTCACCCATACTTGCTGATTGGAATCAAGGCATGGCAGTGACTGGCAGTGCTCCCGAAGAACGAGGTAAACCTGTAAAGTACATACAGAAAATGCAAAATCAATCCTGAAGAATCCATCCTGAACTGTGTCCTGCTATTTCAATTACCTAAGGCAGTAACTCCCTCCTGTGACTCAGCATGTTCATAAAGAGCCTCAGCTGGTCTTTCCCAGCCCATATGCTGCAGCCAGGGACTCCTCTCAGGTGTGCTGCTGTCACTGAGGGCTTTTGGCAGTTCTTTTAAAGCAGAATATTTTAGTGACCCAGTCCCAGCACGCTCTCACAAACGCATCAGTACAGCTGTCAGCAATGTTTTGTGTGACCAGAGTGAATGCCTGCTGGCCAGGGTTGGCCAAGGCCACTGGGTCACAAACTACAACATGAGCCTCTGTTAGGGGAGTATTTTCTCCAGCCAAAAGCAGTCTAGGGCTGCCTGGTTCCTGAGCTTTCCTGCTGCTGCTGTCCTGTGCTAGTACTGGAAAATGGGAGGAACAGTTTACCAATTTGAACAATGGTAATGGTTGTTGGGTTTTTCTTCCACTCTATCTGCCAGTGCAATACAGATCCATCTGTCTGCACTAAAATAGTGAGGATGGCTTCAAAAGTAGTGTGCTCCTGAACATGTTCCCATTTAATCCCTGCAGAATGACTAGTAAACACAAATTTTTTTTTTTTAATTTTTTTTTTTAACCACATAAAAAGTATTAGAAATGTCACTGCTCAAGACCCTGCTGTTCTGGTAGTTTCTTAATGCATTTCAGCTGATTAACAGAGTTTTGATAGCACTGTGCTTTAGCTATTGTAACATACCATATGGATGCATATTTCTCTGGGTGTGACTTTGGGATGCAGAAGGTTTTTTTCCTTTTGTGACATATCTGTGTGCTATGAGAACAAAGCAAGTTCAGAGCTTGTATGAACAGTGTGTTACATTGAAATCACTCAATATTCTGTTCTTTCCTGCTGCTGCCTAAGGAAGATCACCTAGCAACCAATAGTCCTTCCTTGTGGTTGGCTTCCGAAGAGCCAGTAAAGAAATTAAGATCAGCATATTAAGTATTTGTGCTCTTGTCTTTATCATGGTTTTACTTACTGTTTCTGTTTTACTGCTACAGTTGAAATTGAGATAAAATAAGACAATTGCATTTTATTTTCTAAGTATGTGAGGAAATGAAATAATGACTGTGGATCATTACTCATGGTGAGCAGAGCTTCACAGGATGTCTGGAGTCAGTGACACAACAGCTATGAGTAAATTGTTCTCAGAGTGAATTGAGATGGAAGAAATTCACTTTTGGTGGGGTCCAGTAAAAAACCCAAGACACTGCTGAGCTTGGGTAAAGCTTGCATCTGTCTCCACAACTACCTAAAGGGAAGATGTAGAGAAGAGGGAGTTGTTCTGTTCCCCCCAGTGACAAGCACTAGAATGAGAGGAAATGGCCTGAAGTTGAACCAGGGGAGGTTCAGGCTGGTTATTAGGAAGAACTTTAGTGAAAGGGTTGTCAGGCATTGGAGTGGCCTGCCCAGGGAGGTGGTGGAGTCACCATTCAGGGAACTGTTTAAGAGCTGGGTAGATGCTGTGCTTAGGGACATGGTTTGGTGGTTTTGATAGGGCTGGGAATAAGGTTGAACTTGATGATCTTGAAGGTCTCTTCCAGCCAAAACGATTCTATGATGCTGGTAGCTGAAGCTAATCTTTATATGATATAAAAGTGGTGTTTGAGTCATTATGAAAACACTAATGTGATGCTTGCTATGAAGAACTATTCCTGTAAGTAGAGCTGGGGAAAGGTCTTAACAGAGTCCAGGAAAGCAGTTTAGCAGGGCATTTATGGCTGAACAATCATCACTGATGGCCACATAAATGCTCCTGATTCAGTCCCAGGAAAATGAGATCTGGGTACTTCTCTATGGAGTCTTGATTGAGTGCCCAACTAATTTCATGAAGTGACTGCCCGAGCACAGTTTTGTCACATCCTTCTTTTACTGGAAGCTGGAAATGCCTCTCTCACTTTGTTTATACTGCATAATCTCTTCTATGTTGGAGATGTCACTCCCAACAAATTATGCAGCCAACTACAGCTGCAATCTCCAACTGCAGAGAGAATAGGCATTTTGAATGAAACATAAATTCAATGTTTAAAAAAGTGCTGTTAGCAGTTTCACAGTTATAATGAGGAGCTGTGCCTGCCTAACTAGCTCTACTGAAAGGGAGGATGAAGCCTTTGTGAGATCCTGGGTTAAGGGGTCTGTAATAACAACCTTATTTGGAAATAAATGCTTGCTGGTTCGTGGCTACTTGTGGTATTCCTGCCCTTCACTCTTGAACTGCTGGGCAGATTCATGGACAGATGCTTTTAGGATGGACCCTCCTCTCATGCAGTCATGCACCTTGTTTTGGACTCATGTCTATCCTTGGTGTGAGTATTCCCCTCTCCTTCAAGTCACATACACAACTGCTCATGTACAGCTTTAGCTCATTGCAAAATCACATTGCTTAAAAAAAATCACATTAACAAAACTCAAGTAGTATCACTTTGACACTGTTAGACTAGCTAAAGATTGCCCAAGAGGCTATTCTAGGTAATCTGAGAGGGGAAGTAACCTCTGCTGGGACAGAATGATGGGGATGGGCTGAGGAGAGCAAGACACATTCACAGCCTGAAGATGTTGTGTGAGGTCCTGCTTAGCTGAAGAACACCTGGGGATAATCACATAACATATTTTAGTCAGCTTAAAGTAAACCCCAAGATATTCATACATTGATAACTGATTTTTCATTCTTTTACTTCCCTTGTGGATTTATTCCATTGTTCAGTCAATACCCTATTATTTTTTTCAACAAAGCAAAAGATACACCAGACGTAAGAACTGACTATTTTAAATTACTCTAAGGAAATTAAAAATAAGTAAGATGCACCAGAAAAAAGGCTTTGTACCACACAGTTACACAGTAATAAAATATCAAACTATTCTGATCTAATTTTTCCATAATATATGCTATTGTAGATACTTGAAGTCAGCACTGCTCCAGTGCAGGTATCCATATGGCAAAGGCTGCCAAAGTGATAAAGGAAAAAGGTTATATGGAAAAAAGAGAAAAATGTACTAACAGCATTTATTGGGCCATATCTCACCAGGAAATCTGATACATTACTAATAAATTCCTTATTGTATGCTATGAAAAGAATCAGTGAGATAAGGAAAGAAATAATGTAGCCAAGGAACAGCATCTGGATAGCAATCTTTACTTACAATAATCTAAGTAGAATTATTAATGGATCTATCAAAGCATCTGGCAATATTGTTAAAAAATAGGTCTGTCCTCCATCTTCACCCTTCAGTGACTTTGAAAGCATTTATAACTTTGCTAACTTGATTGAAACTTGCAAGAAAGTATTATTTGCCAGTCTTTGGGCTTGGTTAGTGACTAATAAGAAAGTTCCTTCTGACAAAAAAAAAAAAAAAGAAAAAAAAAGAAAAAAAGAAAGCAAAACCAACCCCCAAGAAAAAAACAAAACCAACAAATCAAAAAGCCACCAAAAAAACAGTTTGAGTAAGGCAGCCTAAGGCTTGCAAGACAATACTTGACACAGTTCAAGCCTTTCCTTCTGTTGTCTACTTCTGTCCACATAGTTCTCTATCTTCTGTTTTCTGACTCTCAAATGGTTTAGCTGATAAATATCTTCATTAAATTAAAGGGGGGAGGAAGCAGTTGATGCAATGAAGTTAGTTCTTGTGCACAATGAGTATATAATACTCAAACCAGTATAGATATAGAGTGTGTTGAGGAAGAAGAACTGCTAAAACAAAGAGGAAGGCACAGAATGAAACCCAGAAAGCATTACAAAGGAAACCTCAACACATACAAGTTTGCAGAGTTACTGAAATAGAATTTCATTAGCCATTAATAGGTGGTGTTATGGGCTCCCATCTGTTCCATAACTTTACAGGACATGCTGCCTTCCCAGGCAGCCACAGCCTGCGTCAGCCACAAAAATATGAACAGTTCTCAAGCCATTAAACATTAACAGCATAGTTCATCTCCTCAGAGGGATAAAGCCAACAAAGGTTTGAACCTGAACTACTTAGTAACTGAGAATATGCATCCTCCAGCAGTTCCCGCAGCTAATGAGGGCAAAAAGCTGTAGTTCATGCTTCTGCATGGGTGTGGAAAGGGTAGAGATGCCTTCATAGTAGCAAGAAGGAAGAATGGGAAAGGGACTGGTGCATCTTCATTGTCCCTTCCAACCCCCTGACATCCTGTGATCCCGTGAAATATTTGTATAAAGCCCTTACTGCCTCTGTAATGGGTTGTATTTATTCCATTTTTAGTTTATTCTCTTTGTCTAACTGGAGATATTCAAATTCTTCTTTATGGAAACAAGCAAAGAGAAACATTCTAGCAACTGGAAGTTGCAGCTCAGAAGAGTTCTGGTCAAAAGGCAGAAGATAATGAAAATATGGAGAAGTATTTATTGATTAATAATGTTACAACACTAGTAAAAAGTGAGCTTCTAGTGACAAAAAATGAAAGGTGGGATGCTGCTTTTCTTCTGACCAGCTCAGACTGTTTTACTTCAAAATTTACTCATAAAATCAGAGGATTAGCAGTATTACATTTTCAGAGACTTCTAGTGTAGAGCAAAGTAGAATAAAATCTTGTTATTGATGATAGTGCAGGACAATACTGTTAGTTGTCTGCAAAGAGGGAAAAAAGGAAGACATTTTCTGTGGTTATATAATTTTGGTTATATAATCTTAAACCAACTCATTATAAGTTTTGAAACAAGTCTGGTACAAAAACTGCAGCAATTAATTATGGAATTGTTCCAGGTAAGCACTCAGCTTATGTTATCTCTCTTAATGAAGAGAAATACAAAAACCAACACTAAATGTTAAAGTATGTGGTTTATAAGGAAAGGAGTCTCTGTGATGGCAGATTTACTTTCTTCTGCATTTCTGTTGAAAGCAACATTCAGGCTTCCAGTATATTATCCTTTCTTCAGTAATTACAACTTCAATTAGCATTTATCAACATTTGTACTTTCTTGGGAAGAAAACAGCTAATCAGCCATTTCCTTTCCTGCAATCAAGCAAAGATTGTGTTTGAGATGAGATAAGCCACTTTGGAACTACAAACATTCTGTAAATATGGGAAAATTGGGGGAAACATAGATTTTATGGTCAGAAAACATGTTGCAGAATGGAAGATTTCACAGGTAATAGGGCATTTGACAGACAACAGGAGAGAGAGGAGGCTTTGGGGAAAACAACTTTCCAGCTGAAGCTGGCCAGGCAGAGCATGAGTTTTTCTCCAAATGCTCAGACCATACAAATCATATACCAGCACTGGGAAAATACAGTTAAAAACTGTTTTTAACTAAGAGATTTGTAGGACAGGTAGCCATCTTATGTTTGTGTTGAACTTCAGTTACTAAAGGGCTGAATTACACTGTGCTGAAAGAACTTACTAGCAGCCATAATGCTCATAAGGATTGCTTGGAGACATCACCCAGACCTCCTGGAAGCAGGATGGGGACAGAGCCCTGTTGGTTCCTCCCATGTGTGGCCCTCTGGCAGCAGAGTAGAGAAGAACTTTGAGCAGAGAGCTAGCCAGGGATATGCTCAAAATCTGAAATACAGATTATGTTATATTTTACAAGCTCTACCATACGATAATTAAAATCGACAATTCTTGCTGAAAAATTTGCCCCTAGCTGACAAATGCCCTATTATGTACTTTTCAACATTCCCAAATAAAATATCAGTGCTATGACAGAATTACTGCATTGTCTGTTGCCTCTGGCATGCTGTAAAAGTTTGAGTCAATTGGATGGGAATAAAGGAAGATGCCTAATATACTTTAACTACTTTTCATGTTTAAATATTAATGAGGTGAAGTGTCCATAAAAGGAACTGCAACCAAGTCTTCTCAGTAAAAGCTGGTGAATATGCTCCTGGTTTCACTGAAGTTTCATAAGAAGATTTGTATCTTGCTTACTTATTAGGTAGACAGTAGAGCTCACATGAGGAAAGAAAAAAATCTGTCATACTTTTAGTCAAATTGATTTGCTACCATTTATTCAGAATACCAATGTCATGGAGAGGTTAACTCCAGTATAACGAGTTACTATTGAAATATGTATTAACTCTTCATTTCCTATAGCTTGCTAAATGTTCATTCTCTTACGATGCAATTGGTTCCTTTCATGTCTTTAATGGAGAGATTAATATTTTTTAAGTGCCACAACTCTCACATCCCTACCAAGAGAACAGGCCTAGCTCTTTACAGAAGTGGAATCTACATAGGAGCTCATTGGTTTGAGCCAATTAGTTTGTCCTCTTTTTGGCAAAACAGTTATAACTGACCTTTTCCTACAGCTCCAGTCCTCCATCAAAGAAGAAAAACCAGTTTTCAATTAATCATAGAATGGTTTTGATTGGGAAGGACCTTAAGGATCACTGAGTTCCATCCCCCCCACCAGAAGCACAGACACCTTCCACTAGCCCAGGTTGCTTAAAGCCCCATCCAATTAAGACATGTGATGTCTCATAGCCACACAACAATATAAACTTTTCAAACTAATGATTCCTTTCTTTATGCAACCCAAATGACCATAGATCCAGACAACACAATAAAAAACATCTTCCCATGCCTCTGTGCTTCCCAACTCCTTACTGTGCTTCAGAGTTTTACCTTTCCCCCATATCACACACAAGGCATTTCCCTCAAACCATGGGCCCTCTCATAGCCTCTCATTTCATTCTCCCCTTTCCATCCTTCCTTCCTGTATACTGGATCCTCCACATCAAGATGAAGCGATGAATAAACCCCTTGACAAGTTGTTACTCTTCCCACCAGACCTGCTGTTTAGCTACCAGCCAACTCACATGATTTCTTGGTCTGGCCGTGCCCTTGCCCAGAGATTTAAGCAGCAGTGTTTTAGAGCTTCATGAATGTCTCTCGTTAGTCCCGTGTCACCACCTCCAGGAATTTACATCCAAGAGGAAAGCAAAATTTGCAGCTAGTCCAGTAATCAAAATAGTATTTGCAGTTCATGATCTCAGCTGGAAATAGCACCATAAATAGGCTACTTATCACAAAACTGCCAAGCAGAGCTGGTGGTTGTACTCCTCAGCCTGGATACATCAC
Source organism: Corythornis vintsioides (assembly GCA_025447755.1). Lineage (NCBI taxonomy): Eukaryota > Metazoa > Chordata > Aves > Coraciiformes > Alcedinidae > Corythornis > Corythornis vintsioides. The sequence continues at coordinate 25,756 of JAOEGS010017731.1, forward strand.
AAACTGGATGAAAATGGGCTTTATTTCAGTGTTCATGGGAAATGATGCAGGCTGGATTTTTTTTTCCCCAGTGGACAGATTTTTTTGAACTCTGCTACAGGGTCAGAGCTGTTACATGAATCCTGGGACTACCTGCTACTTCAGCTTCATTATAGATGTTGCCCTCTTTGCCTCCAGCCAAAAGCTCAAACAGCAGCACTCAGCACTAGCAGCTCCCTGCACCTCCACAGTGCCAAACAGCATGACTAAAATGTATTTCTGCTTGTCAGGGTGTTATAAGGAACAAGAAGAGTAAAGCATCTCTTCAGTTGATCATATGTGGTGGATGCCAATGTGAGATCCATTACTGACAGTGCTTGGAGCAGACAGTGCCCTTAAGAGGGCCTGTGGGTCAGTAGGCATGGTCTTCCTGGGGCAGCTGATGGAAAAAGAGAGCACTGCACTTCCTATCCATAACCAGGCTCATTCAGGATATACCCCAGCACTTTTTGGTGATCCTTCACCCTAACACAATTGCAAAACGTACTTCAAAATACATTAAATGGATTTAAACACTCTCTGAGGGAGTAACTCAATGCAGCTGTCTAGGTTGTGTTCTGCCCACACCCCAAGCTTAAATAATATTTTTAATTTAGCTGTAGAGCTATAATTTTTGCAGATTGCTGTAATTTTGTTTATCTAAATATAAAGTATTTCATTTATTTATTTTCCTCCTTTACAATAGTAACCAATACTTGGAAGACCATGTAAAATGGCCTGTAGATTTTTTTTGTCTCTAAGTTTATTACTTTAAAAAGGTTGAGATAAATTGCTTTAGTGATACAAATGAATCACATTAGGGATTGTTATTAGCCTGTGTGGCAGAAGAAGAATAGGACTTGTTTCTGTTTCCCAAACTCCAATCACTCTGTGTATTTTGCTTTGTTTTTGTTTTTAATTAAAACTCTAGTACAGCAACTTTTGTGTTTGTGGTAATTATTCTGAACTTTGTATCCCAAAGGAGAAATGTGTAAATAGTTCACTCTTTTGTGGCTATTTGTTCCTGCCATTAGCTCAGGAAATGTGTGTTCCAAACTGCATTCAGTTTAGCCAATTGGTGACACAAGTAGTCATTTGTGTTCACACAAGCAGAATTTAAGCAACAGAACAGGCTACTTTTCTGAGTAACCTAATCGTGACCATCTGAGGCAACAGTAACTGTACAAAATGTTTTGTCTTAAGTGTATTCTTCATTATTCATGTGCTAATTGTCAACGTGGATGGAGAATGGTTTATAAATCAGTGACAGCTGTCACTGGAAGCATTTATATTTTGAGGACTTTACAATCTGCCCTTCAAACTCCTTGAAGGAAATGAGGCCTTTAAGAGCCTCATCTTTTCCTTTTCCTTGGGTGGCTCAAGTATTCTGGTAGTGTGAAAGCACAGATCATCTTAAAATGGAGTTTAAAGTCAGAGTAATCTTGCATGTCAAGTAGATTTAAAAAACCATTACATTGTAAGCCCCCTAAACAGTGATTATTTCATCGATTATTTTACATATCATGGTAGTTGACATCCAGAAGTTTCCTCCTGTCTCTTACTGTTGACCTGTAATGCTTGTATTTTCTGTGAAGAATCAGGGACACATGAACAATAGGAACTAGAACTATTCTGCCTCTAACAAAATACTGCTCTTTATAACAAAGTGTGCTAAGGAAATCAGACATGTGGGAACTAAAGACAAGTAAGGCTTGGCTGTTTCTGTGCTGCTCTGGCAATACAACCATGGCTTTGCTGGCCAATGTGCTCTCACTGCTTTGGTCTGTTCTGAATCTCTCCTTAAAAGTTGAAAAAATGTGAGTGGTTTTACCACCATACTCCATAACAGCAAAACATGAAACATAACAAGGGATGTTGTTCAATGTCTATTTATGAACACTTTGCTTAGCTTTCAAAGCCCAAAGATATTTCTAGATAAACATGTATATTAAAATAGAGATAAAACTGCTCATCAGGCAGACAAGGGTAAGAATGAAACACATACCCCAAATAATCTATTCTGATCCCAGAAAATTCCAAGTGGAGCTAACTGAAGTGAATGAATGATATTGACTGCTGCCAATGTATCACTGAGTCATACACAAAAGCTTAATCTTTCCCCAGAAATAACAATGTGAAGGAAAAAGATGTTTAAACCAGGTCTTTAAAAAATGACAGAATCAAAGGGTACTGGATGCTGGCAAACACCTCTGGAGATCTACTCAGTCTTCTGCCATGTCCAGTCAGGTTTTGAATATACCCAAGGATGTAGACTCCACAAGCTCTCTGAACAATCAGCTCCACTGTTTGACAAACTGAACAGTAAAGTTTCTTTTTCTTATGTTGAAGTGGAACGTATATGTATATGTATATGCACCTTCCTCTACAAGTTCTTCTGTAAATACACATTCTGTACTATTGCTAAGGAAAAAAAATCTCCAAATTCTGACTATTCTTGTAGTAAAGCACTTGTGTTACTGAAGCTGACTATGCAGGAATGACTAAACTTACTGAACCAAGGACAAAGGGTTGGAGGGGTTTTTCTGCCTGAGTAGTTATGAGCCACTGGGTGTTGCAAAACCTCAGGGTCAGGCTAAGGCTTCAGCAGTGGTGTGACCCTTTAGGAACTGGAAGCTCCTCACAGAAGAAGCTATAACGACTCAGAGTGGTGACTGCAGGTTATAACAGCAGCTGGGCAGCAGTGTTTTCTGTAGTGCCATATCAAAGTCAGAGATGGTGTGGCCTGTTTCTGTTTCAGGTCTTGTCTGAGAGTGGGAGAAATTCCCAGTGTGCACCTGATGTGTTGTCTGAGCATTGCAATGACAGGTTTTTCTTTCTTTGACTACAAGCAGAGAACACTCTGCACTCTATCAGAGCAAATATCACCAAAATCAATGGATCATACCCATGGGTTTCTACATTCAGCATTTCTAAATTCAGAATTCCTAAATTCACTTTCACAACACTTGATCCTAAGTCTGTTATAATCTATTAATTTCACATAAGGACTAAGTATAGCAAATAATGATGAAAATGTCAGGTCAGATACAATGGCCTAATTTTTAAGAGAGCTTACTAAAGTGCTTAAACTCATACTTTTTACTTGTGAAGCACAGAAGAGAGTGGCATAAATGAGCCATGCACCAGTGAGGTTGCTCAGGAGGAACAATAAAGGACTCCATCACACCAGCCTCTTCCCATGGAAACAAGCAACACAAACTCCCCAGATGAGGCTGCAGTGATCCCCTCTGGCTGGGAGATACAATTGCACAGGACAGCAGAATTCCCATCCCATTTCTTATATAGCCCAGTGGCCAGAATGGCTTATCATCAGAACCATACCCAACCCCACCCCTGGGGAATGCCATCTGTAACTCCATACTTGGGTTTGGTACAGTGCTTCTTGGTAGGAAGAGGCAGCATCCTACACTGATGCTGCTGCTTTTCTGCTCTGTTGTTCAGAGCTTTCCTGCCAGCCACCTGCCTACCCTGAGACATCCCACTCAAACAAGGCATGGTTCAACTTGGGAAAGATGGATGAAACCAGGGCACACAATGATACAGCTGGAGACTATCTTCTCTCAGGACTTAGCTCTAGATGTGTAAGCACATGGTGCTATGAAGCATAGAACAAACAGCTGTGTGTGTTGTGAGGCTGAAGCTATGACTAGCACAATTAAGTGCCCTGGCCTAGTGCTTCTCTCTGGCCAGTGAATATCTGATTGTTACACACAAAATATAGGACACTTAATAGTGTGAGTAGTATATTCTGAAAATGCTTTTTTTTGTGCCCCTCTGTCAATGCAAGTGGGGATCACCTAGTTTGTGGATTCAGGTAGCACTTAGGCAATAGCAGGCAGGCTTAACTGAATCTTCAGATGCCAAAGCAGTTTATTGCTCAAAACCTGACACCTGTGACCAGTGAGGATAACTGTTAGCAGCAGCACGAGGCAGGGAACAGAGACTAAGAGCACACATGTAGCAAGGCTCTGCTCTATTGCTAAGGAGATATATGTGGAACCACGATGCTCGAGGCCAGTGCAGGTCCCTGGCACAGCACTGAAGGCTTAGGGCAGACCTGCCCTTAGTGTGCCACTCTGCAGCCCAGGTCCAAGCCACTGACAGAGGAGACAGTTCCTCCATGCCCTCACCCTGTGCCTATGTGTTCCCAGCTCCACCTTCTGCCAGGTTCAGATCCATACAACGACATGGTTACTTATTCCAAAGGGTCACATGCTGACTCTGTGAACAAGAAGCAGACTCAGCTTTTCCTGATACCCAAATAATGACAGAAGGGGATTTGCAGATTGCTCACATGATCTCTCTGCCAGTCCTTTTCACAGCTCTCTGCCCAGGTTTTTTTTTTTTAAGGCCTCTTCTGGGCTGATTTTCCTCCCTTTACCTTTAAAGGGAACTGAGTAAGGTCTTTATAGCACAGCTCCTCAGGAAAACAGAAAAACATAAGGGTAAAACTAGAAGGAAACCCTTTTAGTGCCATCAGAACACTATTCTGAGTAGCAGAAACTGCTAACGATGCCTTAATGGTTGTGTCTGACAACACAACCAGAGGAACTTAAAAAATGTCTCTGCTGATAGCTCGGGCTACTGTGATGGGAGATACAGATCTGTCTGGGATGAGTCAAAGGTAGGGTATGGCAAACATTACAGTGACAAGGACTTTGTTTCAGATGGTGCTCATATTTATGGAGAAACACCAGTTATGGAAGTGTTGCATTGTCTGCAATGACCCTGACAGTGCAGGAAAAGAGGCTTCCACGCATCAGGGTGTGGATTGTAAATCCCTTTCCCTGTGCTTTCAAACACAATAGCTGGCTCACACAGGCAATCTTCACATTTTTGGTCTGACTGCAGAACATGCTTGGCTGCACAACATAGCTGTGGTTTGCCTTCCAATTAAAACCAGGATATCGTGTATTCAGCTATTACATTCCTTATTTCTTGTTGTTATGTCAATGTACAATACTCTGTATGACAGGAGGCTGCCTCCAGTCTACAGCAGGTAACTGCGTGTTACTCAGAAGCCTTCCCACCAGCATGTGGAGCTTCCAGCCCTGTCACTCACCTCCTGCCACTGCATGAAGCCTCCCAAGTGCCAGCCTGTCTCCCACATCAGGGTGCTCTCATAGCCCCAGGGGAGCCTGGCAAAAGTAATTCCCTAAGCCACACACATAAAATGTGAGTGTGAGAGATAAGCCATGGCTTTAGGCTCCTCAAAGCCATGCTTGGAGTAACCATTTTCCTCATCTTCCTCTGGTTTGGTTTATAGCATTTTTTTTCTTTTTTTTTTTTTTCTGTTTTCATGGCTGATTTAGTAAAGCTGAAAATTATTATTTACAAACTTGAGAGGGGAGGTTGCAAAGCAAAGTTCTGTAAACCAAAGGCCTGGTGCCTCAAGACTTTGTAGGCTATGGTACTCCAACACTAGGATGTAGTACAGAGAAATACAGACTTAGTGCAACAGCAGACGCCTTGAGAAGCAGGGACACAGGATGGAGAGCTGAGGAGCACAGGCAAGGGGTGACAAGAGATGGGGCACAGGCTGGAGACCCTCTAGCTATAAACAGTTCCCTAGTGGGCAGTTAGAGAGCTGGAGTAAACTGGTTTTAGGGGTGAGAAAGAGAACAGGATCTAATATATGTAAAATGTACCATTCAAAGTAAATTCGGATACAATATGGAGCTGCAGAGTAGTGAAGAAGAGCAAAGATGCAAGGGTGTGCTAGCAAAGGATGACCCCAGATGGAGCTTGGAGAAAGGAAGAGGAAATCATCACATTGCTCCAGAGAGGTACTCTAGGTGCTGGAAACTCCCCCACCAACACCCAAATGCAACCTCCAACCTCAGGATCCATTGGAGCAAAGAGAATGTAGAAAGCAGGGAAAAAAAGGTAGAAAATACTACATCTGTGCACAGCAATTGTAATGGGATTCTGGTTTTGGAAACACTCTCTAAGCACAAAGAAGCACACAGAATGCTCCGAGCTCTGACAGCATGAGCTTTTTTTCCTAAACTGGGACTTGAGGTTCACAGGAATCTGTTTAGTGTACTTAGATATGACTCCAAAGCATATCCCATGAGTTCACAAGGAGGCTGGGAAAGGAAAGGCAGCCCAGAAAGGGTCACTGAGTTGAGTCCCTTTCGAAACTTCTGAAACCTCTCATGGTCTATCCACACAGAATTACATTCCAGCTGGGAAAAAAAGCAGTGGATATAGCACAGTTCAGCAACAGGTTTTTCAGAGAAGCTCTGTGAAGGCTCAGTGTCTGTTTGCAGCTATGTTTTCCACAGAGCCTTGCAAATGAACAGCAAAATAATCCAACCTGAAGTTCATCTCCATCCTGCACATCATGTGTCTGGGAGTGTGACTACTGAGAGTGCCAGGGACACACAGGAGGCAGAGGCCATGCACTGGCAAGAGAGGCTGCTGCCAGCCCATGGGTCTGCTGCTGTGTGCCAAGAACAGCTCAAGCATCTAATGTAAAGTGCTTTTTTTTTTTTTTTGTTCCTTCATTTCGGTATGCTGTGATCTGCACTGGAATAAAATAATCCTCCAGTACAAAACCATCTATTTTCTGCAAGGATGAGGAGAACCTAAATCCTTACTCCACAGGCAAGGCAGAGCCCTCAGAAACTAATTAGCAGGGAACAAACTATACTGATAACTCTGCACTTTCCCTTTCCTGGGCCAAGGAAAGTGGAAAGATTCAGAGCACCATTAAAATCAAAATTTACTGTAGGAAGCAAACCTTTAAACATAGGAAATGGGAGGTTTTAGGGGAGATAAAACCCTTCAGGTTTCCTCCTACTCTTCAGTGCACAAGGCAAGCCTGTTATCTCCCATTGTTTTCCTGGGGCCCTGCAGGGCAACCAGTGACTCACAGCAGAGGCTGCAGACCTTCCCTCCCATCACTCACCCTCAGCTGACTGCTTCTTTGAGTGCCTCTGTCCTCAGCCAGCCTGGAAATTGTCTGCTCATCTCTGTTCAATTCTGGAGAAATCCTGCAACTTAGTAGAGAAAATGTATTACACCCAACAGCCGTTGTCAATGCCGGTATTAGCAGGTAATAAAACTTTTATGGAAGTGCTTTACAGGGCACTGCCCTAAAACAAAAGCATGTTTCATTGATGCTCTTCAAACTCTGGAGCAGAGCCAGCAAACTGATGTTACACCAATGCTCAATCTGGCCCCTCCTCTACTCACCCTGAATGGCACCAAGTCCTGCTCTCCTTTCTCTGCTAAACCTTAAGAATAAGTTTTAACAGAAATGAGAGTTTTACTAGCGGGAAAACATTCAAGAAAGTGTCTTTTTGTATTGCTCATCTTAATAGTCATCATAGAAAATAATCAACTTTGCATACTTTTTTTTTTCCATTCCCAAGTTACAAGATCCTTAAAAGTCAATGGACAGAAGTCCACTGGGTACAGTTTTAACTGCATCAGTTAACAGGAATTTTGTTGTGATGAAATAAGGATCTAAGACAGACATCTCCAGGGTGGGCTCCTCAAGTCTAAACAATAAATTGTTTTTGAAAAGAGATTGAAATTCCTGGGTTGGTTTTCTGTGTTCTCAGCTTGTACTGAAATGACAGAGGTTACTTCCAAGTTCCAATTCCCTCCTTTATGCAACACTATGGCTACAAGCTAGGGCTCCAAATAAGGTTCAAGTTAGATAATAGTTCAATTGAAGGTTAATAGCAGAGCCAGATGGCCAGAGGGAGAAGCATTAGCTTAATTTCAGCTGCTTTAGAGTTAATACATAATTACAAAAATAAACCTGCAGAAATCTTCTCTCCACAGTAACAATTATTTCTGTTGTTCACCAACATACCTGCACAAATCTGCTATGGATGCCAGAATTGGTTCCTCTTCCTCCGAGTGCAAAGGAAAAGAGATGAATGGGAGAAGTCATGGGTATATTTAGGCTACAAAACCCCTCTCTGAAATTCCTTTATGAAGTCACCAGATCTTTTAGTACAATCTTTTAGCAATTGGCCTTGTTGAACTTCATGTGGTTAACATGGACCCAACTCTTTAGCCTGTCAAGGTCCCTCTGGATGGCATCCCTTCCCTCCAGCACCTCAACCTCTGGAGTCACAATGTAAAATCCAAATAGACTTAAACTCGTGCACAAAACAATAAAGCAGTGGCACACAATGAAATTCTCAGTGTGACATGTCTCTGTGCAAAGCAGGCCCTGAAAAGAGTTCTGCATGGGGCTCATTAACATTCTGCAGTCATGGGCCACAGACAGAGCAGGACACACACTGAATAAAGGTCTGTAC
>JAOEGS010017734.1:0-18759 GCA_025447755.1 Corythornis vintsioides
CCCCGCCGCCGCCGCCGCCGCCTCCTTGGCCGTGCCCGGCGCGCAGTTGCAAGGTGAGGACGCGCAGCAGCACCGCGGGGAACGGCCGCCGGGGGACGCGGAGCCCGCTCCGGGAGCCTCCTGCGGCGGCGGCGGAGCGGCGGAGGGGCGGGCGGGCTGCGGAGGGGCCGCTCGGCTCAGGCGCTTGCGGCGGCGGCGGAAAACGCCGTCGGCGAAGGTGTATTCGCTGCTGGGGTTGAGCATCCAGTAGTTGTCCTTGCCCCAGGGCCGCGCCGGGTCGCGGAGCACCTTGACGAAGCAGTCGTTGAGGGAGAGGTTGTGCCGCACGGAATTGCGCCAGCCGGTGTAGGCTCCGCGGAAGAAAGGGAAGCGGCTCATCAGGTAGTCGTTGATCTCGGCCAGGGTCAGGCGGCCGCCGGCCGAGTCGCGGATGGCCATGGCGATCAGCGCGATGTAGGAGTAGGGAGGCTTCGGCCGCCGCGTGTAGGGCTTCCCCTTGGAGCTCTCGGATGCCGGTGCCGGCTGCGGCTGCGGAGCTGCGGGAGGAGGCGGAGGGTGCCCCGGCCGCCCGGCTCCGCCGCCCGGGCTGTTGGCAGAGCAGTCGCCGTCCGAGCCCAGCTCGCTGTCGGCCGGCGCCGGGGAGAGGGACCCGCTGCCTTCCTGGTCGCTGCCGGCGCTCAGCTTGTCCTCGTAGTGCTGCGAGAAAACCTCCAGCTTCATGGCCGCGGCGGTCCCCCCCGCACCCCGCGGGTCCGCCGGCCGGGCGCGACCCTCGACCCACGGCGCGGCCTCAAGGGCGGCGGGGGGCGGCGAGGCCACCCGGGGGGGTTGTTCCCCCCGCCCTGGCTTGGACAGCTCCGCGGCGGCGGGCGGGGTAGGGCAGAGGGGCTCCTCACCCAGCCGCCCGGGGCTGGCTGGCGGGGGACTGGCCCCTTCCCCGCCGGTGGGCACCGAGAACGGGCGGCGAGGCGGGGGACGGGGGACGGGGCTCTTCCTTCGGCTTCTTCCTTCTTCCCCAGCGAGGTGGTCGCTCTCTTTCCGCCTCCCCCCCACACTTTTTTTTTTGTCCTTCTCGTTCTTCACTCTCGCTGCTCCATGTGGCCGATGGAGGGGGCGAGGAGGCCCCCGTGGAACCGGTGCGAACGGGCAGCTGCCGGAGCCGGTTCTTCTCCGCGTTCCCTTTCCCGAGGCCGGTCCTCCTCGAGGGTGCTGCCGATGTTACCGTGCGGCGTTCCCGGGGTCGGGGAGAAGCTCTGGAAGGACGTCGGGGTTACTCCTCTTCGGGCCCCGTCAGCGCCGGGCTGGCTTCTCTCTGCGGCGCGGGCAGCAGCCGGGTTATTAGGGTTATTAGTGTTATTGTCATTATCTCTCTCTTCCCCTGTGGTTCTGTGTCTCTCCACCACTTTCAGACCAGCCCATTATAACGCTGGAGAGAGGCGGAGCCAGGACCAAGATCTGAAAGGACGGTGGGTGGAGAAGCAAGGTAGCAAAGGTGGGTACGTGCTAATAAGCCGTATCAGAGCCGTAATTAGCCGAGATGACAGCGAGGTCTTATTGGAAAGTTATTTTACGAAACTTGTTTGTATTTTCTCCTGCCAGGTCCCTCCCCTTCCCGGGTAATTCGAATGAAGAAGCCGCAGCTCGGCGCGACTCCACAGAGCCGGGCCCGCCTCCCAGGTGTAAAATGCAGAATGACTTATAGGTGGCAGAGCAGAACCTGTTACGTGCTGTGATTTATTTTAACAGCACCGTATATAGCAACAAGTTGTAATGTGACAGCTCAACAACCTGTTGGAAAAATAATACACGGCTTCTCAGTTGTGAATTCCTAATGATTTATGTAGCCTAACAAAGTCGTTTCTGTCCTGGCCCCTCTTTCCTTCTGTCATAACCACACCCGGTGCAGGCTTGAAATAGGAGCAGGTAGAAAATGCTGTGGGCTTTTGCTACGGAAGAATTAGTCAAAACCTTGTTTTTAAGTGTGTTAAAACCTCAATTTGAATGGTGCTAATGTGTATATAGTCGTGTTGCTTGATCTCTTCTGGTTGGTGTGTTTGGAATCTCTCGGTTATAACAGTTGCTCTCCAGTCAATCTTTTTGTTGCATTTTTATTTAAATTATTTTATTTTAATAGTGACTTTAACTTTTTTTTTCCCTTGTGCATTGTGGATCTATACATTTTCCATTAAATCTGAGGCAAAAGGTATTCTGTAATTTTACCTTGACACTTTTCTTTCTAGAAAAATTAGTTGTGATTTTTTTAAAATTTGGTTTTAAGTCTAAGTTGTCAGGGTCCTACCTTCCTTCAGAGGTTTTTCCCCTTCCAACAGCATGATAGAGAGAACAGTTCAATGAGGAGAGCTGTGTGGCAGCAACCTCTCTGAAAAATCCCTGTTCAGTCCTATCCTGCTCACTGTTCAAAGTCAATTGCAAAATGCCACTTGACTTCACAGGGCAGTAGTGCTGGTGTCTGCAAAACAATAACCAAACAAAAACATCAGCAGAAATCCAACGTGGTGCTTATATTTGATTTCTCATATGTACACTTTGAATTTTGTGTCCTGGAGTAAGAGTTGGATTGCTCCATATTCTTCCAAAAGCAGTCTTTCTAAATCGGACCTTATTTAGAATAAATACTTAATGCAGAGTCACTCCGGTTAGGGCTGTGCTCTTGTGGTCTGGCTCTTAGGAGGCGTTGGAAAGGAACATGAAAAAAGACAGGGTTAAAAGCCTAGCAGAAGAAACAAACAGCACTGCTTTCTGTCTCGGTTTCTTCCCAACAGAACACACATTCCCACCCACACCTGCACTTTGTTTCAAAGCTGGACCATTTCTGTGTGAATCTTCTGTAGTAAATATTGGTGAGAGCTTCTTCTGTCCTTCTGGTTGTACTCTTGCTGACTTTTATAATACTCCTAGGTTAGATGTCATTCCGCTCTCACTGAAGCTGTACCAGTTCAGAAAAGCTGGCAGTTCAGAAAGACAAAACTAAGAGGAGGGAGACCTCTCTTGGTTCCTTGTTGTTGTTGTCTCCGTGTAATGTAAATCAAGATCTTTCAGTAAAGAGTTGCATTAGCTGTAGGTGCCAATGTTTGTGTTGAAGGGTATGGGGAAAAGCCATAATTCCTTCCAAAACTTGCCTTTTCTAAGGTGATGCCAATGGCACGGGTAGGTTTTTTTCCTCTTCCTGCTTTTGTTGTAAATAGCAGCGAAGTAGAGATGATTTGCTAGCTTACCTTTGATGTTTATTTTATTACCGTTCCACTATTTGTGTGGAAAATGTACACATTGTCTGTTATCTTTATTCAAAGAACTTAAAAAGTCATTCAAACGCTGTAGGTAAACACATCAGACACAACAGAAGCTTTTTCACAGCCATACTTCAAGACTAGGAGTGGATGGCCAAGCTGGTTTTGCAACATTTAAGAGGGGACAGAAGCCTGTGCTCAGAATAATACAACTACAAAGATAATAGCTATGAAGGGCTGGGAGCTGGGTGCCTCTCAAAGATCAGGGCTGCTTGTTGCTGCGACTTGAGGCCCCTTCACAGTCTCTGAGCGTGTGCCTGTCGTAACCCTCGAAATCTGGGGTGGCTCCTACCTGAGATAACTTGTGAAGGTGCTTCTGTGAAAGCCTGGGCATGGTTTAAATGGAGCCTTCCTGGCCCAGGGGCGAGCAGGGTCAAGCTCATTGATATTGCTACCCATGAAACAAGGAGCAGCGCTGTCAGAAGTGGTGAAATAGCTCCGCTGCTCCCATCTCTCACCACTGAGAGTATATGTAACCTCAAGTCTTTTCCTGCTATAGTTTTTTAAAAGGCACAGTATCGCCTTCAGGTTTATAAAGATTAACACAATCATCGGAAAAACTGATTCTGTTAAGTAAACTTCACATCAAAAGCGCTTTGATGTGCTGTATTATAGCAAAGCCAAACACTCCACCCCCATCACCCCAAGAAAAACCTCCAAAAAACCTCTAGTGAAGCCGTGTAAAAAAAAAAATCCAATTCTTTGTTCTGAAATGAAATGTCTCTTCCTTTTCAGAGCAGCAGAGCAGGACTGTTTTTTTGATGTGTGACCCCCTCTTTTCCTACCCAAAACAGTACACGGTCAAAGACAAAGGGGAGAAATGTGAACTGTTGCATGAAAATTACACTCTCAACTTTGCTTCCCATTTTCTGTAGTGTTTTGATTAATTTGATTCAGAAATAGGAAGAGACTGCCAGTGGTTATTTGGAGGTAGGGGAGGGTAGCCCTTTCTAGTTTGCTCAGGCTGTGAATTCTAAACATACTCCTCACTGAAGGTAGCAAAATTCTGTGCTAGCTGGTGGTTTCAGGTATATTTTTCATTTATCCAGTTTTGTTTTCTCCATTGGAGTTTAAACTAGGATTTGGTTTTACACTCCAGCAAACATTGTGCCAAGGTGTGTCCATGTTCTTGCTCTTCCTCTTTAAAATATAATTTTTTTTTTCCCACTAGTCCTTCCTTACCATCTTTTCTTTTCCTTCTAAATTAGAGAGGGCTTCCGGGTAAAGATCATACAAGCATGAGTGGTCAATAAAGGTCTCTCTGTGCTGACTGGGAAGGTCCTATAATTAGTGGTAGGTAAGCTTATGCATACATTTGAGATGTCCGGCACGCTGGCCAGACAAAGTGCTTGATCATCTCCTCCTGCAGCAAGCTGCTGGAATGTGCTGCCTTGCCAGGGATGATGAAACTGGACAATACACTACATGAGAAACAATAGACCAGTTCAAAAAGTTCTTGTTGGATGGTGTGCCTAGCACGCATAAATGAGCTGCAGACCCTGTGAAAGTTGGCTAATGGCATGAGGGATATTTTGTAGTTGAAGGAAATCCAGCTGAGACTGAGATGTAAGAAAGGAGGTTAGTGGAAATTCATTTACACCTCAGGAGGAAGAGTTTGGTCACTGAAGTGGAATGTGTGTCTCTGTGAATTCCCTCTTCAGGAACTCCACAGATTTGTGCTTTTTCTCCAGAACAGCCATTCCCCGTGGGCAGGGATTTTCTCATGACTTTGGCAGGTACTAAGAGCTGAATTTATAATGGGGACTTCCATTTCAGCTTAGTTTTAGACAGTCTTTATTTTCCTGGGAGCTGTTGCTCAGAATGAAATCTTCTCATGCTGAGAGCTTAGTATCACTTCCTCCCTGTGCCCACTTCATATCCCAGTAAAAGTCTACATATAAGTTAATTTCTCCAGTGAACTGGATTGTGTCAGGGATGGATTTTCTCCTGTGAAGAGGATGACTGCTGTTATTGTTGCTGTTGTTACTAATGCTTAGCACTGGAGAAGTAATTCCTAGTTCCTTCACCATCCTTACCACCCAGACATCCCAAAGCTCTCTCATTTTACAGACAGAAAGAAGTGGAATCCTGATGAAAATCATTTGGTGAGTTGGTTGCAGCCTTGTCTGTAGAAGTGAACATTTCAAAGTCCTCGTCCCACTCCACATCCACCGAGATATCATCACAAGGCCTCCTCAGAAAGCCCTGTGCTGTTTAGCAAGGAGCTGTCAGAACAGAGCTTGCTCTGCCTTGACACTGAGATAATTTATAGCTAATTCTGTCTTTTTACTAGTGCTTTGTTAAGCCTCAGGGGCTTGAATGGGGCTTCACACCAGCAATAAGATGAATCTCTCTGGAGTGTATTGCAGGTCTCGATATGAGAAAGTACATGACATGAAAGAGTGCAAGGTGAGGAGTGAGGTTAAGTCAACATGGTATTTACAATGTATTTTGTGATGACTTAATTTAGTAACTATCCCCATAGGCTTTTCTCATCGCTGATTACCTGGTTTCATATAACTGCACCGAGAGAGAGAAAATCCAAATAGTGATGGACTTACAGGACTCCTTTATCTCTTCGAGGAGATTATTCTTACAGTAAGAAACTGGGATTGGAAGGCAGCACAGGTATTGATAAGCCTGGATGTAATTGTCAGGATGGAATTGCTTGCTAAGACACAAGCTCTGCCGCAATTAGACGTTATGTTGAGTTATGTTTGTTATGAAGTTATGATGCAGAAGCCATTTGGTGAAATTCTGTGGCTCTCTGCCAGGAGTAGTGAATGTTTCTTGCTACTGGTGCCAAACAAACTTAAAAAGAAACCATCATAGCTTGTTATTGCTGGTGCCAGACCAAATATCTGTTGGCGCCGAACTTGGTATTGATGCCAGAGGCTTGCTATCACTGGCCCGTGCTATGAGGAAACACTGGCTGAGCTGTTACAATAGCCTCTTGCTGCCTTCAGGTCCGTGCACTGATGGAGCAGAGTGAACAACTTTGTAAGGGAAGTAGAGCAAAATTAACCAAGAGCTGAGTGGCTTTGAATGCGTGATGCAGAGAGGTTGAACTTTGCTGGCCCTTCCTGGAATACACCAAAGCCAGCTCAGGAACGTATATGTTCTTGTGTTCTCCATGGGTAAACAAGTGACTCGAGATACAAAGGATATGTTTCCATTCAGCTAAGCTAAAGTACTATTTATAGCACTTTGGATTAACAAATGAATCACCTTGCCAATAGTATTGCAGTTGAACAGCAATAGGTGTTCTACATTCTTATTCTTGGGTTGGGTTTTGTGTTTTTGTTGTTGTTCCTTTGTTTTTTATTTAGTTTTTTTAATCTTTTCTTTTTAAAGCACTATTTCTGGGTGGAATCCCATGTTTTAAATAAGCATTAGCCAAATCTGGAAATAAACCTCTTTTCGGATGGCAAAGAAATGCAGTAAAATCTCGAGGAGCTGGTTCTCCAGCTGCTGCCAATCCCACAAAATCATAAGTTTTGTTGGGTTTCGTGGGTTGAGCAGCTCATCTCCAGTTCCTCGGGGAGTTCTTAAGGGATTAGCCGAGTTTCAGGCTCTCAGAGGTGTGAACAAACATACTGTGGCCTCACACGTGAAGTTTCTTCCCGAAAGATGTCAAAGTGCTTTGTGCAGAGGGTGTTGCTGTTCTGTTCTGTAAGTAAAGGTTCACAGCTTTTCAATGTCTCGGCCAAACTTACATGATCTAAAGTGGGACTAGGACATGGGTTTCCTAATTCCTCAACTGCTGCTCTACCTACTAACCCCGTTGTTTCCCTGAACTTTTACATATACTTGAGTGGATTAATAATTAACCTCCAAGTGGGGCACTTTGAAGCAAATGTAAAATGAAACCAAACACTTGTCTTGGTTTTTAGTCATACCAGATTTGCAAGTAGGGTGTGTTTAAACGATGCAGGTAGATAAAGCCTTGTTAATTTAGATTAGAGTAAAAGTCAGTGCCTTATCAAAGCAAGTGACTAATTAGGAAAACTATTACCTTTTGGAAAAGAAACAGTTGAACTATCACTCAAAATAATTTTAACTAATTGAACAGTACTAGTATTTATGCTGAATAAAGGCTTGTGCAGCTGCTGGGGAGAGGAGCCCAAGAGCTTCTCCCAGGAATTGCCAGTGTTCTGGGTTTTTGGATAGTTTTGCTTTTAGAAACGTACCAGTGCTTGTCATCAGTGTGCAAACATGGGGAAGGGAGGGGAGTTCTCTGAGTCATCAAGGAGCCAAACTCTCAGAATTTAGGTGAAGAGCTGCAGCATTTGTATTGAATGTCCTGCCTTCAGTCTTTTCTCTCTCCAAGCCAGCAGGACAGCAGAGTGCTCCTGAGTGGTTTGAAGGGATCTGTCCGATCTCGGGTCTGTAGTAACTGTGATGGGGCATTTGAGAACCTGCAAGGGTGGAAACACTGGGGGAAATTCATGGTGTGAAAAGAAAGATTATGATCAGGCTGTATTTATGTTCAGACAGATACATGTAATTGGGAAGAATCATTAAATAACTGTTAACCACACCTGCACAGAGCCTCTGGCGATGCTGGCTTACACAGAATCTCAAGAACTGCCATGTGCCTGACATCATTCCTTCACAAGGCAAGAAAAGTCCTGGGTGTTAGCCCAAGACTGGCAACTAAAACACAGTCCACAGATGCGAGGCAGTTTAATATCTGTTAGTGATTTTTTTGGGGTGTCACACCCAGTACCTTCTCCCCTGTAAAGCTGTCAGTAGTCCTGATTCATTTGGTTAAGTCCAATTCTTACTAAACATCTCCATATCTGCTTTAATGCAGTGGCTACTACTGTGAGGAGGGAGTAAGTGTGCGTATGCACTTAGGTATGTATGTGTATGGGGAGTGTGGCAGTGTCTTGTCTTCTCTGGGGCTTGTGACACAAGGTGTGACACACAGCTGCTTGTTTGGGTTTCTTTTTACGTGGGTCATCTTCCCTTTTAAAAACATTGGTGGGGTTGGATGTTTTCTCATGATGAAAATGACATTTCAGAACCTATTGTAAAAAAAAGAAGGGAAAAGCAGCCTGTGGGGAAGGGGAGGAAGCAGGGTAAAGGTAGAAGAGGTAAATCTAAAGGAGACTGAAGCAAAGCTGAGGTGTAGAGATGGAGATGTGGAGAAAGTTGGAGTAGATCGCTCCAACCAAGCACATTTCAGAGCAGTTCCTCCAAGACACTTGAAAATTTCCAGGATGCCCAAAGATCTCTGATTTGGCTGCTTCTGCTGGTGGAATTTTTTTGGACTGCTCAGCTCTACAGCTTTCCTCAGGCTAGGGAGTTCTCTGGGATTTCATTTCCCATGGTGCGTTTGGAAGCAACCGTCTTTCATCTGCATTTTCTCTCTCAGAGTATACTTTTCCTGTCTTTCATGGCTTGGGGTTGTTGAGGAGCCATTTGGTCTTTATTGAATAAGAAATATTAAAAAAAAAAATAAAAAAAATCAAAAGTGAAGGTTGAACATCAGTGTGTAATTCCTGGAGGCAGCTGCTGTGCATGGGTTTGATACCTCGTTCTGATTTCAATTCTTGTACAAAATATTTCCTTTTTTGTTTGTTTGTTTGTTTGTTTTAAACTGATACAGAGAGGGACTTGCAGGAAGGTGGGTGAATATTTCACAAACGTGCAGACATCACTATTCATACTGGAGCAGTGTAAGTGCTGGCTCTTGACATTGACAGATCAGATTATGGAGAAATTTACTCATCGCTTATGAGAGCCCTTGTTCATACCTTGATTTATTTATGCCATAAAGGTTTGGAAGACAGTTCATTTTTACTGTCTCCAGCTGAAATGGAGTCAGTGCCAAGAAACTTGGCAAAGCACAACGTGTACTAAAACTTTTAGGAGTTATCATGGTAAAAATGCCCTTCCACGATGCTACTTTAAATACCCATCATCTCTCTGCAAGTAAATCTTGGTGACTTGGAGGGTTCATTTTGAAGGCAGCATGTGGAGCAGTACACCCTGTACCCTCTTACCCCACTATGGCCCTTAAACACATTGCTGCTGTTAATGGTTGGTCCCTTGATGGATTTAGGTGGAGCCAAGAGCAGAGGCAAAGTGAATAGGTGGGGCTTTCACTCCAGCGGGCCTGAATTCAAACCTTCAACACTTTGGCCAGACTCATGACTATTCACAGTTGAGACTTTAATTAAATGGTGTTGGATATGAGAGTGAAATGTGGAAACTCTGTATTCTATTATACCAGCTCATGTTGCCGAAAGAAATAGAGCCGTGCTTCTTGATTGAAGAGACAGAGCTAAGTGAATAATTCACAACAAATAATTAATCTAAATGTTTCTAAATGATTCTTACAGAATCTGATTACGGTTGGGAAAGATCCCTATTTATTAATGCTATGGGACTCCCTTTCACAAGGGGAAAGTTTATTTATATAAGATTAATGGGTTGAGGTATAGACTTGCAAGTCCTTCCTGAGTCATCAGACCCAGAAAACATGTATTTCATATTAAGGTTAATACAATCTTCCAAGCGAAAGCATTTATGAGTGTACTTTAACTGATGGGTATATGATGACTGACGTTCCAAAACCTCTTCTGCAAACACCTACGCTGGCATACTTTTATACATAGGAGTAATCCTAATTAATTTGAGAAAATTACTCCTGTGCATGAATGTATTCATTACTATTTGTAATACCATGGTCTTAGTATGGTGAGTCTTGCAGATACAATCTCTATCTTATACTTGGAGATGCCCACAACGTCCCATCTGGTCTTTATGGCCACCTTAGCACGAGTGAATAAACCAGGCCAGCACCCAGCGTTTGCCCCTGAGGGCTTGAGTCCACATGGCTGAATTTTCTTCCTTCCCAAGAATTGGCCTTATCTGTGCTGCCCAGAGGGACCTGTCCTTTATCCATGATATCTCCTGAACGATGCCTGTGCCTTGTGTGAGAAAGTGAGAGGGGAAAGCCCAGATCTGGAAGCTTGTTGCTACTTAAGCATCGTGGATAATCACACACCAGATCTGGAGTCCGTGTCCTGGCTCCTTTTTAGCTTGTGACTTAAATGAGTATTTATGTTAATTTCACATCCTGAGGCTGTGATAGTGTTACTGCTCTCGTCTGTCCTGTCCAGGGAACAGCAGCACTGTGGTCATCTGCAGCAGTGTCCTTGCAGGGATGTGCTGGCTGGTTTCTGTTCCACTGATGCTGAGGAGTTTTGCCTGAGAACATTGCAAGGAAACTAGCTTTCTCAGGGTGCTGAGTCTCCCCTCCCAGATGAATAGAAGGCAGAGAAATTCATAAGAAGAAAATAAAACCTATTAACTGAAGCCATAGTAATGAGTTGGCACTGAAAATCTGTAGCTTTAACAATTTCTGAGTATGTAGCTGATTATTTTTTGCAGACATCAAGTTCCCAGAGCTTGCTATCACCTCACAGAGCTCACTATCAGTTTCAGGTTGAAAACTGAAATTGCCTGGCCATGTCATCACACCAGAGCATTATCATCTCATCCCAGAGCAGGTGCCTGCAGTACACGATGTAATTTGCACCTTGCAGTGCCCCTTTCTGTTAGCTGAAAGGAAGCCTAAGGCTTCCCAGGTGATCACCTGGGATGGATTACAGAGCTCTAAAGTATTTAAGGTGAATTCCAGGCTGCCTTACTTCCCCTGGGAAGCACCTAAAGTGGAGATAGCCAGCTTTTGATGCCAGATACTCTGCTTAGTAGAGAGCATTTGTATAATATAGCATTGTGGAAAGAAAGGCTACTTTTGTCATTAATCAGACTTCATCCTTAAGGTAAGATACAATTTAATGTGGGGGTTAGACCAAAACCTTGGGTTAAGTGGGAGAGATTACCCCTCAAAATCTATTTTGCTGCCTAAAAGCTGCACACTGTTCCCCCAGGAGTGCTGCACTTACTCTCTTCCTTCACCTGGCTGCTACTTGCTTATCATTCCTTCTGCTGTGACTCACACCAAAGGGCATTTCACATCAGGCTGTTTTGTAACATCCTTCCATGAAATGCTAGAACAGCACTCCTTGCTCCAGGAAAAGGGGAGTTAATAGGTGCTTTTATGAACCCTGACAGTTGCCTTGCTCAATTGGTAGTAAAAAAGATGTCTTTATTGGCACCAAGAGCTTTCCAAAAGTGGTCTTTTCACTGATATGCTGCTTAATGGATCCAGCTTAAGCTTGCCTCAGAGAGTTGCATGTTTGTGCTGCACTGGTGGTTATCTCTTCCTGTTAATTTTCCATGCACAACTGAATTAGATAGTGTTTTCTATTGCAATCAGCTGCTATGGCATCACTGACTTCAGAGAGGTGTTGTGAGGGAAGCTAGCTGGACAAACTTCTGGACAGTAACTTAGCATTCTTCACATTTAACTGTCTCTGTGCATATGGATAAAGATAATTACCAGCATATGTGACTGCAGCTCCACGGCCAAAAGAGGTGTGTCTGTTTATGCCAGCGAGGTGCTTGACTGTTGGTATAAATATAATGGCATGGTAATTACTAGTTATTGATACAAGAGACTTTTTTTTGATACAGACTGCTTTTATTATCCTGGAAGCAAATCTCTTGTCTCCTCGCATGAAGAGTGCTCACCAAGAGTGTGATGTTTCAGAGTTGGAAAGCTGAGTGAAAAAAAGCATAATGCTCTATTTCTGCAAATAATTTATACATGTTGCCTGTGAACTGTAAACAGTGTTCTCGGGTGTCCTATTATGCAAATTAATCGTGACTTATTGTGGCCAAATAACAACAGAAATAACCCCTTTGAAATGCCTGTAATGCTCATGCTTGCTAGTTTTATGGGGAAAAAATGGTATGATTTGTCTGCTGATTAGGCAATTTATGGAGTAAGTTAATCTAATGCATCTATGAATAACAGGGAAAATGATAAATATGCCAACCATATATATTTTAAAGTAGTTTTTCTTAGGTCTCTGACAACGGCAGTAAGTCTAGCGTGATCTCTTAGAAAAATAAATGAAATGTACATCTGTAGAAACCCAACTCCTCTGACATGCTCTGGGATGGAAGCTGGTTAAGAGCTCACAGCAAACCAAGGTTCTCTGTTCCCTTCAGCTCGTCCCTCTCCTGAGAGGTGTTCAGGTTGATGCAATGTGTTGTGACTCCAGAGAGCTGTTGCAATCTGCATTGGTCAGAGTAAGTAGCATTTCAGAGCTGTGCCTAATTGGGGATTGCAACAGTACCAGAGAGGATACAGGCAATGGGAGCACACGGACTGTGCTCGCTGTTTGTCTCATTCATCATTTTGACTCAGCATTTCCAGCTGATTATTAATAGTTTCTCTACCAGGCTTAAGTGAATTCACTTTAATGTACTTAGGTGGGCTCACCTTCTAGGCAGAAGTGACTTTCTCAGGTGGATTCACTGCCCTGGTCTTGGTGCCTGTGCTACTGTGTGTTGCATCAAGAGACAACACAAGCAAGAAAGTAAAAAGTATTATTTAAACTGGAAGTGAGGCAGAATTCATTAAGACAATGGGCACCCTACTCATTGTAGGATTGGCTAATGCTCACAGGTTCTTCCAGCTAAATTGAATGTATGCAAATGATTATTTACAAGCAGTTATTATCAACAATACTAACAACTTCAATGCTAGTAATAATAAAGATCTGGACTAATTATTTTAAATTGAATTTTGTAATATTTGATAATTTTCTCAGTTTTATGGGAACTGAACAAAATCAGCTCTGTTGTCTAACATAGAACTTTGTCATATAACAAGGTTCTGGGTTGGGAGAAAAGATCTGAACCAGAATAAAGAGGTGGCTGAGAAAGTTTCTGCTGTGCCAGCAAAAAGAAGAGGTGGGCCAAGTCCACAGAAATACATTCAACATATTTTCTCTGTCCTTATGAAAACAAAACATTCTCGTGAAGTGCAAAAGGCTCACTTGAGAGTGCTGTACCAGGAATTCTGTAAAAAAAAAATTTGATGGTTCCAGCTGTTTGGGGACATGCTGCTCTTTGGTTATTTCTTTTATTTTTTTTCTGGTTAGGAAGAAAATAATTTTATGTTCTACAGGCAAAATCTTATTGTTTTCATTCCCTGCTTTGGGTGAAAAAAAATTATAAGATCTGGTTATAAGAAGAAAGTAGAAGGCAAGTTCCTAGGAGCACAGAAAAGGGTTTTGGTTTTTTTTTTTCCTGCTTTTTACAATGACCTGTCCAAAGTGGTTGGAGGATGCTGATGTGTGTTAGTCTGCAGATTCCATGGACCTTGTTCCATCTGTTTGGGCAGTGAGGTACCACGCACATGGGCCCTGTGTAAGACATAAAAATAAGTGTGAACGATAGCAATGCAGATAATATTGCTGCTTATAAATAATAATTAATGCTAATTAATGTTGACTCTGTGTGTTGTGGCTTGGATGAAACTCTGGCAGGAACTGGCAGACAGGGTGAGATGAAATCTCCACCCACAAGATCTGCTGAAAGAGCAGTATCTGCTGCAAGGGGATCTGCCCTTGGAAGTGCAAAGAATACAGAGATTTTTCTGATTTTTTTTTTTTTTTTTTTTTTTCCAGAGAAATTAGGCTGAGAGCTTTAGAGTCTGCCTGTGTGCACAGGCTTCTAGGAGCTTCAGGTGTGGAATAAATACAAGATCAGGTTCCTTATGTAAGATTATTAATAATATTTGATGTTCCCAGAGAATAGCAGCTGTAACACACCAGTGCAGACACCAGCATGTGCACAGGGCACCCTGATGGGGCAGGGGAGCTGAGTTGTGATGCTGTGGCTGTACCCCATGGAATTCCTGCTACTCAAAAGGGTGCCCATGGGGAGGCTGATGCCTCCTTGCTGCTCCTGGTTCATCTGTGCAGCTGTCCACACGTGTACACACTGTTATTCCCGTGCTGCTCCCCTTGCACTCAGAGCTCTGTCCTTCCCATGCAGCCCCCCACCCAGGAGGGCAGTGCTGCCACCTCTTTTTCACCAGTCAGGCTTTTCTTTCGTCGTTTCCACATTTTCCCCTCTTTTCAGTGGAGGGGCACCAAGTGCTGTTTGACTGGTTCAATGTTTTTTCTGGGAAGGAAAGGATAAGGCTTAGAAAAATAGGATGCTGAGCTTTGCCCCCAGGCAAAATGTGTAGGGGGGACATTCTTTTTCTTGAGGGAGGAGATTTTTTTTATTACCAGGCAGGGAATTTCCCCTAACAGAGCAGTTTTATCTGTGTTCACCTGAGAGATGGGAGTCAGGAGCCCATGAGCTGTTGGTGTTATGGAGGATCTGGGGCTGAATGACCAGTTGCCATCACAAAATAATCCAGAGGGGGAGAAAGGGGTTATGTGTGGCCTTGCAGACAAGAAGGAAAAGGAGATGAGGAGCTTTCTGTCTGTTCCTGGCTTGGTGGGAAGAGCTGCAGGCTCCCTGGTCACTCTGAGCACGAAACACCCTTGCTGAGAGCTGCAGACCAGGCCATGTGCTAGAGCAGCTCTGTGAGCCCATCAGCTGCCTCCCAGGGGGGCTGTGCAGAGCAGAGCTGGGTTCAGTGGCCTTTCAAAGGTGAGATAATCTGTTTTCTTGTTTGTTTGTTCGCTTCCCGCTGGGGGCTCAGTTATTTGTTGAGATGACTTGGGTATCTGATAGGCACCTCCTTAACAAATATGTTGATTCAACGTTTAGAGGATCATGTTTCTTTGTGGTGCAGAGCTATTTATTGTAATATTTGTGGTAGGCTGATGACATTCTTGTGATGATCAAAAAGAATAAGTGTGTTTTGTTTTGTTTTGTTTTTTTTAAGAATGTGTTAAACCAGTTCTGTCAAAATTGAGATAATAAATACCAGTAATTGTTTAAGGTGTTTGAAAAGCAGTAATTCCCCACAGTTTTTGCAAACTTTGTAGCTAATGATTGGGCTGAGTGTGTATGGAGACCTGTGCTTACCTCTACATTCCAAAGCTGAGTGCAGAATACGGTGCTTGTTTTGTGTGAGGCTGGGATCTCAAATGCTAGAATTTTTTCCTGAGTGTGCCAAAGAGTGTCTGTGTAAAATAGACTAATTTTGAATGTCCATGTTGTATCTTCTAAACTGCTTTGGCAGGAGTGAAGCACTAGGACAGCAAACAAGACTACACCTCTTAAAGTGAGGAAGCTGGTAGGAAGGAGGGCAGGGACCAGGGAGATGGCACAGGTTCTGCCAGTTGAGTGGAAGCTATTAGTGGAAATCCTCACGGACCAGCCTGGGACTGATATTACTTAACATTTTCATTAATGCCTTGGGTGTAGAAGGTTGGAACCAGGTGATGAAATCCTCTGCTGACACAAGATGAGGAGGTATTGTCAGTGTAGAGATCATGTCCACTTCTTCCCATACTGGGACTGTGAGCACAGGAATGATGGAGACAGACCAAAAGGTTAATAGCTGAGGGCTTCTGCCTTTAGTGGAAATTGTTGGTCCCTTCAAGCCAATACATCATGAGGTGAGAAAGAACTTGGTAGAGAAAGAAATCTAGGTGTGCTAATTGACTTCAGAATAACTGTGAACTTCTGGTGCCATCTGGGAAAAGCCAGATGGAAATGGACTAGTTATTAATGGATTAGTTTTGTAAATAGGAGGTTACAAAAAATGAGGTCCTATAATAACACCCCAGCTGGAGTAAGAGGAGCAGCAAACTGAACTGGAGTATCATGGAGTGATGAGCATGGCTCCTCATGCAGGACCTGACAGTATCAGGGGACAGCCTTAATGACACAACCCAGGCCTTATTTCCATCAGCAGAGGTGTGTGGTTTGTTTAGCTATACAGTGCATATAAAAAGGGAAATTGTTGTAGGCATTGCTGATTAAAATTCTGAAATCTAATAAATAAATTTAATATTGAGTGATGATGATGTACCATTTTATTCCTCTTGATTTTCATTAGTTTCTCTGTGTATGACATATTCTGGATTTTATGGGACTTGTTATTTGTAATTGGTCTTGTGTCAACAAGCAGCAAAGATCAGACTGTCTGCCATTAGTGACAGCTGGCTTAATTTAGTAATAGTACTTAGCAGTTCTGTAGTGCTTTAAATTTTCAAATCCCTGTTCAAATATTAGCTAACTAGTCATCACACCAATTGCTTTAAATATTATCAGGCCTTCTATAGAGATGGGTAAATATGTTGTTATCCATATTTCAGAGATGAGGAAATTGAGACACAGATGGGCCAGTTGGGTCTCTGTGCATCTTTATATATAGGTATTTCAAGGGCACCTATCGTTTCAAGGTTTAACAAGTCTTTCCACCTGCTGGACCTGATTCAGCATCCACTGAAGCCACTGGAAATAATTCCAGCAACTTCAAAGGGTCCTCTGGCTGCCTAATTGGGTTACCCTGCGAAGGACAGCTTCCTAATATCACCTTGCTCAGGTAGTGCACACAGAGATCAGGGGATGGAAAACATCTGCACAGGCAGTCAGCACCTTTGGAGCTGCTGTAGGGGACAACAGGGACACTCAAATTAGGAAGCTTGTTGAGTGATTGAGTCCCACAAGTGAGACTCTGGGATTTGTGAGAAAAAAAACTAGAAAAGTTATTTAAGAGCTCAAAAATATTGATAATACCATGATGAGATTTTCAGAAGTTCCTAGGTAAGCATTACTTGTTGATTTTTGGAAGGAGCACCCAGGTATTCAGGCAGTCCCAGTGTATATTTCTCAGTCTATTCAGGCATCCACATGACTTTTAACACCTGGCCCTAAACTTCAGTGGCACATGGGAATTAAAACTCGGGTAGGAAAAGCACAACAGGTACTTGTCTGAAAACTCCAGGACTAGGCAATGTGGGTTTTACATTGCTTTTTAAAACCTTGACTTTTCTGGAGAAAAGGAAAAGAAACAAAGGGAATCCCAGCCTCAAGTGTAAAGCTGAAGGATCCTAGAAATCTTTAATCTCCGAAGCATCAGGCAGCTTTGTAGTGCCAACAAAGTGTGCCATACCTAGTCAAAGTTTGGCCAGGTCTGTGCAGTCTTATGGTTCAGCTGTGTTCCCTGAAAGGTGGAAATAACCCATCACTGATTGTCACGTGTATTAATTCAGAGTTTTTATTCCTTGAGCATTTACTCTGCTTTGCATAAGAACTGTTCCTGCAAATGTTCCTGCCCTTAAACTTGTTGGTGAAACACTGATAAAAGAATAGTCCAGGCAGGCTATTTTTAATTTGGCAATGTGATGGACTATGGATAATCTGAGGGAAAAGTGTGACTTTGGTACGTGGCCATGGCACAAGATTTTGTTCCTTAATCTGACCTCTTGGTTCTCCTGCTCCTCAGCCCAAGCACATCATTTAACTCTGTGCCCCAGTTATCCAGCCTGTGGATCATGGTGAGGATTCACACATTTTAAAAATGAAAATGCAGTAGATGGCTTCTTTTCCAAAGGAAAAGGGGGGTCCTAGTCATAATCCCTTTTGAATGGCCAATCTGAAGCCATTAAAACACACTGAAATAAAGTTTATTTCTACTATGAGACCAAAGTCACATAATGAATTGTAGGGAGATGCATAAAAAGTGAGGTGGAGTTCCTGTCCTGAAAACTGTGAAGTTAGCAAAATTGGTTTAAAAACCATCAGCTATTATTCCAAATTTTGCAAAACCTGTAAGTGGATAATGATTTCTAGGTTTGCTTGAAGTGAAGCTTGCTAAGGGCAGTCTCAGGCTGCCTTCTGTTGCAAAGCAAATTTCTTTATTAAGAAAATGAATAGGAGGTTATTGAAATGATTGGATTGGAGTCTTTGGTTCTTTCTTTTCTGGTAGTCCTTCAATTCCTCTCCCTGCAGTGCCCGGAGCCATACTTAAGTTTCACAAATCTACATATGCAGAGAGAGAAATGAGATTATTGTGCTGAAGATCACTATCTCCCTGGAATACTGAAAAATCCTGTACACACACACACATGCTCGGAGGTGCAGACGCATAGAGAAAGAAAAGATGACAGCCTACTGTAAATTAGTGTAGCTTAATTGAAGTCAATCAAACTGCTAATTTGATTTAGTCAAACTGTGCTAATTTACACCAGCAGCCGAGATTTTGGCCCTTTAATTTCATACTAATCTGTTTATAGCTTTCAAATATATGGAGCCAGTTGATTGCTAAACTGTTTATTGGGTGTGGTTCCAGGATTACAACAGTAATTATTTTACCAAAGCCCTTTATTTTCAAAAATGCATGTTTCAGATTTACATAATAGGACTAGACAATGACTAAGGGGCAAATTATACCAAGATTATTGCATGCACTTACGCATGTGTTATGTTTCTATGACTCAGAATGGAGCTTGTTTGTGTTCCACCTTTGGACAGAGATGTCTTTGGGGGGGGGGGGGGGCGTGCCGGAAAAATTATAGACCCCAAGCATTAAAAAAGACCCCACCGGTGGAATTTTGTGCCAAGGTGTGTTGCTAGACGAAAAAATATTATTTAGGTGGAAAGGGGG
>JAOEGS010017734.1:18859-30425 GCA_025447755.1 Corythornis vintsioides
GCCCGAGCAGGCAATACTGTAGAGCACAAGCATTACAAAAGTCCCAGCCTGTGGAATTCTGTGCCAAGCTGTGATGCTAGACGATAAAATATTACTTAAGTGTGAAGGTGGGGGACTCGGTTATGAAATGCCAAACGGTTTTCCACAGCTCTGCTCCCTCCATACGCTGTTTATCCCATCCCGAGAGCTGAGGCCTTCAGAGCTGATGCTGAAAGTGAAACACCTCTCCTCTTTGCCACCCAGTTCCCAGTGCTGGCAGGGGAGCATTCGGAATTCAGAGTGGTATTTTGGGTGGTGTTTGCCTGGAATTACCCGCTCCCGGTGCCTTTTCCTATGCCAAAGGATGGTGTTGATAAGGACAGTGGCACAGTGCTTTGAACCGGCTTTCAAATACTGTTTTTGACTCCTTCTCCTTTGGTACTCTTCACAGAATAGCTTGCATCCAAATGGTAGGTGGGAAAGCTGCCAGCAAGCCTCTGCCTGCAGAACCACTGCAGTGGGGAGAGCCTGGGTGCAGCAGCCCTGCCCGGGCAGGGGCCGGCAGAGCCCCCTGCTCCCTGCTGCGTGGCCATCAGCACTCATCCTCCCTTCCCTTCATCAGTCACTGAGCCAGGTACTGGGCTTGGTGGATGCTGATGGTGGTGAGGATGCTTTCGTGTAGGTTGGATACTTGAATGAACCTGTTCAGCCTGGTTGTTGGTAGAATCTGCAGTGAAGGTGAAAGGCTTTAGACTCTTATCTTGAGCTGTGCAGCCTCTCTTCTGGCTTCTTGTTTACAATAATTACCTTGGTGAAACTTGCTGTCACCAAGTGTGCAAAATGGTTGTGAGAGTGCAGGACTGCAAGATTTGCTTTCTTGCAGCCAGAGAAGAAATTAATGGAAACATTGCTCCAGTAACCCCCAGCCCTGACCTCTTTAATGCATCCTCAAAACTAAATGCATATAAATAATTATCTAGGTTTTGTAAACAGAGCTAAGTAGAAAGATACAACTCACTTTGGGATCTCTAACTTTGACAGCACCTCTTTAAAGAGGGAAAAAAAAAAAGGTGTCTGTGGAACAACTTACTGTAACTCTTGTAAGTTTGCAAAATGACCTCAATCTTCCTAAGTGCTTGTTAAAGGATTTTCTAAAACGAGCAGCAACACCTGGAGACTCATTTATCACTGTCTCTGCCTACTGGCGATCCCACCTACACACTGAAGAATGGCTGCTAACACAATATTTATGCAATAAACCAGCTGAAATATGTAAAAAGAAAAGCCTTCTGTAGGGATGGTAGAGATTAAAGAAGTATTTGAAGTCATTGGCTTGATAAACAAGGAGGATTCTTTTGGTTTCATGGCACACTTCTCTTGAAGAGAAAACCTTTTTGTTATCTGTTCTGACACAGGAAGACCACCTAAGACCAAACAGGTTTTCCTATTATGGAAAAGGGTTTTTTTTGTTTTTTTTTTTGTTTTTTTTCCCTCATCTTCATGCCTGTAAACTACGTTGTCATCTTTTTGCAGCAGGGCCATTCTGAAAATCTCTTGAAGCTGTTTCTTGCCCCATGAGACTCTTTCATGATGTCCAAAGGCATCTGCCTTGGAAAAGCCAGTCTGATAACTCCTAGAGACCTTAAACTTCTAACTGAAAAAAATGCTGTGAAGACTCCACCTTAGACCCAGGTGTTTAATGTGTCCAGTAATAGAGGTGCAAAGCTTATGGAGGAATCAAAGCCACAGGCAGAACTGGAGCCCTGGAGGTGCATTAGTAAGCATAGGCTCAGCCTAAAACAGAGTTGAGTGGAATGACCTGGTGTTAACCCCAGTTGGTCCAGCAGCCTTGGTCATGAGTGCCAATTGGGTTTGTAAAACAATTCTGACTTTCTGCTTGCAAACATAAGGGTTCTGTTCTTGGGCTTCTCTGTCTCATGCAGTGGCCCTGCACATTGAAATTCATGAGTGGCCATGGAGAAACAAATGTTATCTTAGATCTCCAGGCCATCAACCCACAGAGTTCTTAAACAATAAGAACCCATTAGGGGTAGTACAAATATATAGTAGCTATGTTGGTCAGTGTGAGGAGAACAATCATTTCAGATCATGTTGGTCAGTCTAAAAAGGGCTATCACTTCAGGTCTAGGAAGCTTGGCACCATTGGACTACCACCTTAAACCCATGGATGATCATTCTGTGTGGTCATATGTTCACATACAGTGTGAAAAACTGGATCATATGAAGGAGGAGCGATTTGTGTACAGATAATCAGCAAAAATTAGCTGTGTCAGAGCAGAGGGGACATAACCACCAGAGATGAGCTGAGTGGCACGATCCCCACAGCCTCACAGAAGTGCAAGTTACTTGTGTAGCTGCTACATGGCCAGTATGTTGTAGCCATCAAGAATTACTGAATGGGATGCTTTGTCTGCTGTGTATATACTCTTGCTGTCCAACAGCTTTGTTTAAAACAACCAAACCAAACAACAACAAAACGACTAAACCAAAGTGAAACAACAAACCAAAACAAGCAAAAAAGCATCCACAGAAGTAATGAGTTGGTTGTCTCCAATACCTCTGCACCAAGGCTTTGACTAGGGTTAGTTTGTCCTTCAGCTGTGTTCCTTTAGCAGTGTCTTTTAGCAAAGAACATCAGCAAGTCATCAGTTTATATGAGTAAGCTGGGAAATACTCCTTGAGAAAAAAGCCTCACAGGTTGTAGTGGATCACAAGTGTGAACATGAGTTGGGAATGCTGTTTAAAAAACATGGAAAAAAAATTGCCAGCCTGGGACATACAAACAGGAATATAGCTGAGAAGACACATGAAGTAATCCTGCTTCACTCAGTGCTGATAAGGCATCAGCTGGAGGACTGGATCTGATTTTGGGCTGTGCCGTTCTAATAGGATGTGAGCTCATTGGAGAGAGTCCAAAACGAACAAGGGAATGATCAAAAGTCTGGAGAACATAATGGTAAAGAGAGATTGAGTGAACCAGGGTCTTTGGCCCAAATTATAGAGGATTTAAAAGGGTTTAATAAGGGTCCTCAAGTGTATAAATCAAGAGGACCAATCAGAAGATAATTGTACCCAGTATAATCCGATGCTGTTCTTCATTCCAGGCTAACTGGCTCTAATTGCCAGTGTTAGATAATCGGATGGATATTCAGGAATACTTCAGAGTGATGAGGATAGTGGCTGCCTGGAGAGGGAACAGAGTTTCTGCGAGTGGAAATCTTATAGAAAAGGTGGGTAAATAACTTTGAAGAATGAAGGAGCAGGTGATTTTGCTTGGGAGAACCAACACAAATGCCATTATTAGCTTCTTTTTTGTGTTATTTATCCGTTACTTCGTGGGGCAGGGGAAACAACAGTGAAGATAACAAGGCTGTCAGAGGCTTGTGATGATTTGTGCAAATATTAAGGTGCAATTCTAATGCAGTAATGTGGTGGCAATCCCTATCTCACCAGTGTATCTGACTGTCTGTGGGCCAGTAAAAGGGAGTATCACAGTGGTCCCTGCAGAAGATGTGCTGTGGTAACTCAGCCAGTTTTGTCTAGGGCATGTCCTGTGGTGCAAACTCATGGTTTTTCTTTTTCCTTGTAAGAAAACATGACAGTTTAATTGAATCTGGTAGAGAAGAGGTTGACTAGATGCTGACTCTGTTGTGTGTAAATTGCTGCATTCAAATGTTATTTATTTTAAGTGCATAGAAGCTACTGAGTGCTTAGAGTGTTAGAGAATAAGGGAAAAGCAGAACCCAAAACTAAACAACCTACTTGGCAGTTGGCATTCAGTTGAGACTGCTCTTTGGAGACAAACCCTCTCAAAAAGAGGGGCAAGAATGAGAGGAAGAAAGTGACACAAGTAAGGTTTGAATTAAAACAGATGGAGAGCTGGATTTTCTGTAAATTGTCATGTTTCTCAAAAAATACTAGAAATCTTTGACTTCTGCTTTTCAGATGAATAACAGCAACACTGAAAATGTTATGTCAGGACTGCATTGTGAGTCTGAATGTGAGAGCAAGTACCTCATACCCTTCTGTATGTTGGAGTTGAGATTTGTGGACAAACATTCGTCTCCTGTGATGAGATCTCGTCAGAGAGTGAGACCATGAAGTGTTAGAGAGGCAGCCTGGCCACCAGTCTGCTAAAGAAAAATGCATATGAGTACTGGGAAGTATAACCATGAAGCTCTATGGTGATATCTCAAAATCTTTGGTAATCGGGTGCAAGTTGTAAGGTTTTCTGAAACATTCCCCATAACAAAATAATTCCCTGGAATTGAGAATAAAAAGTGAAGTTGTTATGGTGGGTTTGTTGGGCAAAAGGCTGCTCCTATGTCACTTAACAACTCTGGTTTTCTTCTTATTGGTGTCAAAGTGTGCACAGTACTGCACAATTGGAATGGTACCAGGGATGGGGCAATGACCACCTCTCTAGGAAGCCTGGACCAGGCTCTCACTGACCTCAGCATCAAGAATTTCTTCCTTCTCTTCAGTTTAAAATTCCCTCTTTTTCATTTCAAGCCATCACCCCTTGTCCTGTCCCAGCAGGGTCTGTTCAAAAGTCCCTCCCCATCTTTCTGACAAGTCCTGCAAGGCCCCCAGAAGGTCTCCCTGGAGCCTTTGCTGCAGGCTGAACACCCCCAGCTCTCCCAGTCTGTCCCAGCAGTGGGGTCCCACCCTTGGATCATTTTTGTGGCCTCCACAATCATGCTTCTACCTTTTCATTTTGCCTCTCCTTTATGGAGCTGTGGGTGGAGAGGCCTTGAATGTGTGTTAAAAATCTGCACCAGGAGTTGCGTGTACAAAATGTGTTTGCAGGAAGCTGTAAATGTGATGAAATGGGAAACAAAAAAAAAAACCCTGCTGCAGGACTTGCCCATTAAATAAACAATTGGGAAATGCCAGATATTGAAACACTCTCTATTTCTTCACAGGTTATCATGAGGCTTTTTTTAAAAAGTGCTGTGGTGCTGTTTAAAAGGGAAGAAAATCAATGTAAGTGTTGGTCTGGCGACTCCCATCACGCACAAGGGGAAAGGTGCTTGGTTTTCTGACAACACTGCTGCCTTGTCAGGTTGCTGGAGATCTGAGCACGGTGAAAGGCAATTGTCCCGAGGGAAGCAGAGTGGTTCCAGGAAAGGCAAGGCGTGCGTGATCCCTCTCCTGTGGCAGCCAGCATCAAACACCAGCAGCACAGAGCCTTGTCCCCTGTAATTAAGCGGTCATGGTGCTGAAGTTAGGGATTTGCCTTGTTATGGTTTTGACCTCTCTGAACCAACATCAACTATAGGGCTGAGATTAACCAGTTTATCATGTTGTGCTGAAAATCAGCACATTCTTTTTCCCTCTGTGAGACAGGATTAGGTAAAACATCAGAGCATTTAAAAATACTGTTTTCCTTTAATTCTCCTCCTAACCTATCCATCAAGGTGCAGCAGGTATTTTACCTTATGCCTAGAGTTTTTGAGGACTTATCCTCTGGAATTGCCACATTGCACGTAGGTATCTAAGCAGTGGGAAACTGTGGAGAGTGTGCTCACCTGTGTGACAAAATGGGATCCTTCCTTCAGAGCAATCAGAGTTTGATAATTGGCCTTCTCTCTATTGCATGATTTACAATTTGCAGCAATAACAATGGGTATTCTCAGGCCATTATTTCTGACGGGAGTATAAATGGGGATATAATTTTAATCTCATAATGGAATGATGACAGATATACATAAACATATAGCAGCTCATTAAAAATTCCCACAGAGGTGTAAGTCAAGTGTCATCTACTGAGGCCAGGAGACTGAGCTGCTGTGTTATTACAGACAGACCTGGTAATGACACAGACAATTAAGACTGACTAACTTTTTTTCATTATATGGCTTTTGTTGCAGTTGCTGATAACATTGCCAAGTTTAGACCACTTGGTCTTGGATTTGCCTTGCCAGCTGTTTGGCCACAGTAGATCATTGTTGTTTTTGAGGACTATTTAGCCAGCCATTATTTCTGAGATGGAACTAAGGAGGAAGGTAGACTGCTTTTCACTGAAATTTTGAGCAAAGGCTTGAGTGAGCTCAAAGTGAACTGGCTTGATCAGCTCAACATCCACACTGACTTCTGGAGCACTGTAAATAACACCTGTTAAAGTGCCTGTAGGAGGAGAGCTGAAGCAAATAGGTTTGTGCCCCTGTTTGAGGCTGAAAATGAAGAAGGTAAAGAGGGCAGGAAGTTCTAATTAAAATTAGGCTTGATTTTGATGAAAATTTAAATCAGGGTTTAAGTGTAATAGGAGAGAATGAGAGGCAGGAAAGAATGGTTTCTTTGTGTAATGTTCTTTTAAATTGTTTCAGGGAATTCTTTACATAAATCTTTAGTATAATTTTATCTGGTCTGATGATGATTTTTTTTCTAAAGCTGTCATACTATGTAACCAGGATACGATACTGAATAAGAATTAACTGGAGTAGTCATAGGTAAGCAGAAAGTTCAGAAGCTGGGAGCACAGCTAAACAGAAAGATGGAAGGAGGCACCTCTTGTGAACATGCAAGAGAGCAGAAGAGGCAGGAGACTGGTGAATTTGTCCATCCACAGTGATGATCTCACACTTCTCCTAATAATACATGTAATGTGTCTTTGTTTTTCTCCTCAGATATGTCATCACTGACAATAGGATGAATGAGGTATCAGTCAACAGGGTTGGAAGGGTTTTTTTACACTCGCCAAACTTTGTGCCAACGCATCTTTGCATATGGCTTATTTGGTAGGAACATGGAGTGTGAAACATTCTGGATCCAATTCACCTCGGCTATAAATCTGGTTGACATTTAAGTGATTTACAGCAGGGCTGTGCTTGGTTCAGTGTAGCTACTGGAAGGAAATTATTTATTTTAGGGTCTTATTTATTAAAGTGGTACAGAAATGCTCTGACCTGATCCAGTGAGGGACAGGGAAAGCAAGATTCTCTGTCCATGTAAGTCAAATGCCTGATTTGGTTTTAGTGGGTGCTGACTTTAATTTTAGAGGAAGAAATTTGTTAATAACCTAGGTTTGTTCATTGGTTTGCTCAGAGGAAAGGATTTTTTCAAATAGAAATGCTCTCTGCTTCCCTTTTCTAATGTATTCTGCTACATCTCCAAGCAGTTATTTAATTCCAACCATCTGTTCTTCTGCCACTACCTCAACAGACAAGGGGAGGCAGTGACTTCAGATTTTCAGCTAGATGTATTTTTTGATTAGTATGTCTGTGTAAGCAGCTATAAAAAGCCAGCAAGAATGTATAAATGTAGAAAAATACTAATCCAGTTTAACTAGGTCAACAAAAGAGCTGCGTTCCTCCTTAGCACAAAACTACCTAGAAGCCCTAGTTCATTTTAGAGGGAAAGAAAAGAAGTGTGAGCTGATCATGTTTGACTTGGATGAGACATTAATACTCCATAGCTGAAGAATGGGTCTGAAGATGTTGATTTCTACCCACTAAGGTGGGTGGAACTTGCACAGTAGAAACTTCAGCTGATGTTAGGATATTTCATACACACTGCTTAGTGTATAAGAGATTCTTTGAGGGTTATTACCACAGTGTATATGCTCCCTTTATTATTTTTATGTACATGTAAAATACATATGGAGAATCTCATGCTGCCAAGAAAAGGAAAATAACTGAAATCGAACAGGTGTGTGAGTTCAGTGAATAGTCAGGATGTACAGAAATGCCTTTGGCTATAAACTCTCCTAGGATTTGGTCAGTGTGTAGCTTGAGTATTCAAGGCTTTTGTCTCATCTGGAGTCACTAGCTTTTAATCTGTACCTAGCTGTTGAAAATCCATCCATCCATCTGGTTAGATCCCTGGAATAGGGTGCTGGTTGGCTGTTCCATGTACAGCAGTGGTGACAGTTGGCCAGAATGGTGCTAAATAGATGAAAACCTCTCTAGCTCAGCCAGCCGTCTGCCTGGAGTTGCAGCAACCCTTCGTGGTGCTGCATGCTCACTCTCCCTAGCGATTCTGATGTAGGTTACAGGTGGATGGTTTGGGGGGAAGCAAGTTTGGTAGTTCAGAGTGATGTATAAAAACAAAATTTTATTTGGGTTTGAGAAAATCATCAAGTTTTCCTACCTGGCCCATAGACCAGCCTACTGTTTATCTCTTTCTTATGAGGAAAATGTCAATTAAACCATTTTAGCTGGGATTACTGTTAGTGATCCCCATTAGACTTGTGAATTTGCTGCTTTGTCTTATAGATCTGGCATGGGGGGAAATTAAAGGCTGATACTATTTCAGGGCACCTCACAAAAATCTTTGGAGTTCCCTAAACCATATTACCTCACTAAATATTTGCAGGTGAAGTCAGGTGAACCTCAGAGACCGATGTCTTGCATATATAATTAAGGTAAAGCTTTTGCATCCCAAAATAAAGGGTGTCGTCTGCGGTGACTAGCACAATATACCAATATACATGCAGAGTCGCTTCTGGAGGTGAGCAACCAGGAGCTGCTGAAGGCCCCGAAGCACAGGGACATCCCTTCAGGCTAAGTGAAGAAATTATAAGTCATCTAATGTGGGAATGAAAAGCAGGGTGGCTTAGCCTCTGCCTACAGCCCCAGAGGGTAAATGGCTCTGCATAAATGTCTCGATCAATTACATTGCTTAACAATAACTATTGTGGCACGGCTGCTTTTGTTAGATGGGAGTTAGTTGTTGCAGTAATGACATCACAAACGGTTTTAAAGTCCTGACATTGTAAATTACCTCTGGTAGCAGCCTCGGGCTGGCTCCAAAGTGGGACTTTGATGCTGCAACACCGAGCCTTGTATTGCTTGAGCTTTCATGTGGCTGGCCCGAGGTGAGCAGCCAGCTCTGCAAGAGCCTTGGCCCCGCGCAGCCATCGGTTAGGAAACGCTGGGGATGCTGCGGGATCTTCACCAGCACGTAGCTGCCTGTTACACCCTCGCCTCCAAAAACACAGACCGTCTCTTGTCTCCTCCTAAACCATGGCAGAAGGGTGGGTGGGGGTGGCCTTTGGAACAGAAAGCCTGCTGATTAAAGCACTCCCCCGGGTTGTGGGAAATCGCGCTCAGTTAATGCTGTTGCCTGAGGGAGCCCAAACTTACCTCCCAGAGAGTTTCCTAACCGATGTGTGTCTGCTCTCTGCAGCGCAGACACTGACCCTGCTGGGAAGGGTCACTAGAGAGGGACGAAGGTGAGCCGGGCTAGAAACCGAGGCAGCGCTTCCCAGGGGCACAGCGAGCTCTCTTTCCAAGGGACAATGCATCCAAAGGCTTTTGCCATGCACAGGGAAGGAACCACGCTTCAGCATCTCTGTGTAGCGAAAAGTGAAGGCTTTCACTTCTGGCCAGTGGAACATCTCCAGCAACAAAAGGAGATGTTGTGATGAACGTGTGTACTTCAGAGCCGGGGGTTGTGTGGCAGATGAGTGATATATGAGCAATCAGGGGCTGGCTCTGACATGATGGTGATGTGCACGACCCCAAGTTTCTTCCATGCTAGCAGAGTGGTCTGACAGCTGAATGAAGAATTATAGTGGCTGTATCTAGAAAGAAAACAGTAGCTGCTCCCACAGGTTATGGGGTGCCTGCTGGGTAGGGCTGCTCTGCACACTCTTGACAGATCAATGTGATGGAGAGAAAAGCTGAAGAGTGACCAGCTCTCAGGCTACACTTAGTTTAGGAAGGGGGTGCTCAGTGCTGCTGAAGATGAGGTGCTTCGTGGCATGTGGAGGAGCAGAGCTTTAGGTTCCTCACAGTCTGAACTTAATCTGTGGAGGCACCTGTAGAATACAGGTAACACTAGAATTGGGGGCTAGGGAGCCAGTCTTGGATTTTGGTGGAGTTTAGGTATTTTGGATGTATATTCTTGTCTGTATCTGATGGTTGTAGTTACTTGCACTGTGTAAACAATGATTAGACCGTGGATGAATTTGTACCATAATATTTGGGCCACATGCAGTAGTGTAAGCAAACATTTGCTCGTGATGCACACTCTGGACTCCTAGCAGAGC
Source organism: Corythornis vintsioides (assembly GCA_025447755.1). NCBI lineage: Eukaryota > Metazoa > Chordata > Aves > Coraciiformes > Alcedinidae > Corythornis > Corythornis vintsioides. Next base: position 28,854 of record JAOEGS010017734.1, read on the forward strand.
AAGTGTTGACAGAAGTAAATGTGAGTTACTAGATGGACATGTCTTTGGGCAATCTTAGCAGGATGGTTGTTTGTAATTCACTTGGTTCAGTAATTTTCAGTTCAGGGTCCACTAAAAGTTGTGCTGTACTGGTGCTATGAGAGACTAATGTGATCTCTCAAATCACTGATGAGCTAAAGTCAGCATTCTGGTCTTGACTTTACTTAATTGCATCCTCTAGACTGTTAGACCCACACTACTTTGCATACACTTGTGATAAAGGCTCCAACTCCTTTCTAGTGATTCTTACCTTTCCAAACTAGTGAACAGCTGCCAGGACTGTGTGTGTGTTTGCACAAGCCTTTGATAACTCTAATCAACAAATGCATTTGAAATACAGCATAACTTCATCAGCGAATAGCCTGCTCATTCTGTTTGTTACTTTTACCCCAAGAGTTGCTTTCAGAAGTTTGATCTTAATATAATAGTGTGTGAGGTTGAAAGTAGTTAGCTATGAATGCTGGACAGTAAGAACCTCATGTACTACATCCCTGAAAGGATTTCCATTCACTTGAATTAAGACCTTGGATTAGAGTAAGTCTCTGAATGATCTGCACACTAAAAATACTCTGACAATTCCTGTGATATTTCTTGTCCAGACTATGTAGTCAGGGCTATGTGGGTATCAGTTTAACAGTGGAGAGACTACCACCTCCTGGCATCATAGACAAATAGACAAAAATCATCCAACCTGGGTGGTTTGAGTTAACCTTACGTGGAGCATAGACCGCTCTTGATCCACTGGCATTATTATTAATAATAATAAAACACGAGTGCATTTTTTAGGATGCTTGGAAAACCCTCAGGCATTTCAGAAAATACAGGTAAATTATGGTGATTTTCCATTAAAAACTGCAGCATTACCCCAGTGAAACTGGAAACTGGCAAGAGAGCAACAAAGACCCACTAAATACCTAACAAAGCACGAAAGATAAATCACCTCCAGTTCATTAGATTTCTACACACGGAGCTCCAAGTGCCTCATGGGAAAGGTGTTGGTGGGGGAGTGTGGACTCTGCTCGCACCCACTCAGCTCCAAGCTGCATTCCCAGGGCCATTTGTAACTGGGTGGATGGTGCTGCTGCCTCTTGGAATTAAAACTGCCTTTTGCTGGAGGATGGTGCTGGGATGGGAGCCCTCTGTGCTGGCGTTTAGACCTAGGCTGAAGACTAAGATCTCTATTTGAAATGCCTTGTGGTCTGCAGGAATTCTGTACCACCTCTTTATGGTTTTCCTTGATGTTTTGCTCTTTGTACCTATTCTGCCAAACTGTTGCTATCTCAGCCAAAAGGTGATCAAAATAAGCTTTGATTTTTATTTTTTTAAGGGATCTATTTTTAACTTTCTTTTCCAAATCTGCAGAATTGATAAAATTGCCAGTTTCCCAAAAAGGTTGGCACACTGCAGCTGTAATACTTTTTTTTTTTTTTTTTTTTTTGGGTGTGGTGAAAAGGGGGTTAAGTTGTACAAAAAAAAGAAAAAAAAAAAAAAAGACTACTTTTTAAAATAAGTTAAATAATTCATTTGAGTGCT
>JAOEGS010017736.1:0-10689 GCA_025447755.1 Corythornis vintsioides
ATTTGAGGGTGAAATGGTGAGGAATTGGGGGTGCAGTGCTGGGCACCCAGGGGTGCAATACTGGGGATTTGAGGGTGAAATGGTGAGGAATTGGGGGTGCAGTGCTGGGCACCCAGGGGTGCAATACTGGGGATTTGAGGGTGCAGTGGTGGGGATTTGGGGGTGCAGCAGTGCCATCTAGGGGTGCAGAGGTGGTTAGGGAGCTCTGCCTCTCCCCATCACCTCCATCAGGACACTGAAGCCCCCATCTCCCCCTGAAACACCCTCTCCCTTCCCATGGGGCTCCACTGACTCCCCCCATAATGTTATGTGGGCCACTTTGGAGTGGGGTGATGCACCAGAGGGAAGCTCTTACTGGTCCTGCTGGTTATTCTGGGCTGATCTGGGGATCCCTGAGCGTATCCCCATCAGAGTCTTGGTCTAACCCAGGCCTTTCTTATTCGCAGGCATGAGCCATGAGCCGAAGTCGCCGTCCCTAGGAATGCTCTCCACTGCCACCCGCACCACTGCCACCGTCAGCCCCCTCACCCCCTCGCCCCTCAACGGCTCCATCGTCCCCAATGGCAGCCCGGCAGCCAGCAGCACTTTGTCCGTCCAGGCAGCACCTTCCTCCAGCTTCGCCGCCGCTCTCCGCAAGCTCGCCAAGCAAGCCGAGGAGCCCAGAGGTAGGGGAGGTTGGTGGGGATGGGGACAACCCCTGAGCATCAGAGCCTTGGGTTGGCATGGCCACCACGTCCTCTGCCGCACCCCGGGTGTGGGGTGATGGAGGGGGTGTCCCAGGGGGAATCTCTGGGGCTGGTCCACACAGGCAAGGGGAGTCAGGCTGTCCCTGGGCTGCAAATCCGGGAGAGATGGTTTGGAAAAAGAAACCATCATTAGTTTGCAGCAAAAGAATATTTATCCCTGGTATTTCCAGTGGCAGGGGGTCCCGGGTGCTTTGGTCCCTGGGGAGGACACCTGACCCTTTGCAAGATGTTTTTTCCAAGGCCATGTTGGCAACATCTGTTGAGAAGAACCCCTTTTGCAAGACCCCTTTTGAAGGCCCTTTTTGGAAGACCCTTTTTGAGGACCCTTTTTCCAAGCACCATCTGCAAGACCCTCCTGGCAGCTGGGAAATACCCAAGCACAGCCATGGTGGTGTTGGCTGCTCCCAAGGAAGCCTGTGGTGGGGACACCTGTGGGGACATCAGGTCCCCGTGATGCTGTGGAGACCAGGTCTTGGTGATGCTTCAAGCTCCTGGTTCTCCTTGGCTGCCTCTTCCAGAGCCCATTTGCTTCCTTTGGAACATTTGATTGGGTTCAGGGGATAATTTTGCCTTTTCTTGCTCCCACACCCCACGGTTCATGCCCTCTCCGTGCTGCTCAGCCCATCCAAAGGGAAATCAGCAGATTTCGTGGCACTGGAAACAAGCTGCGTTCCCTTTGGATTTTCCTTAACGACCGCAGAGCTTGTTTGCAAAAATACAACCATCTGGGTGCCAAAAGTGGCTCATCCCGGAGGTTTTTAATAGGCGTGGGTTTGGGTGCGTGTCGGGAAGGGGCTTTCTCTCCACGCTGTAGATTTTAGCTCCAGGAAATTGATTCTTTTGCCCCCAGATCCCTCTTCCCCCACCACGGGAGATGCTCCGCCCTGGCAGATGCAGCTGATGGGGTGATGCTGACCAGCTCCACTCAGCCTCACTGGCTTTTTGACCAGCACTATAGTCTGGCAGCTGTGTCACTATCTCCACAGGGATGTCCCTCTCCCCCTTCCAGCACTTCCCAGCTGACTCCAAAACCCCAAGAAGGCCCTGGAGCCATCACTTGGCCAGGGGCTTCTGCTTCCTGTCCTGCCCCAGGGCTGTCTGCAGGGTGGGTTTTCCTCCCTCCCCACCTTCCATTCTTCCCTCCCCATTCCTCCTTCAGGGTCTCAGCTGTTAATTACATTTGCCTGTCAGCCTGGGCTGCTAATCTGCTATCGCCGGGCGGAAAGCGGGGAGGTCAGAAAACAAAGGTGACACCATCACACTGTGCCTCTTGTCATCTCCAATCCAGATTAGTTTCATTGACTAACTCCTGGCTGAATACCACCAGTTAATTATAACGATCACAAACCCTCCCGTTTCAAGCCACACAGCGAGAATTAAGGTTCTGAAGTAAGACTTTAGCTTCATTAATTGCCGGGCTCATTGTGATGCTATTGATTGTTAACGCTATCGCGTGGTGAGTAATGGCTTCCCAGCTCAGAGGGGATTAGGCTGCTAATTGTTGTTGGCCTTGTGCTGACAAGATAGACTTCAGTGGGTGTCAAATCCGTATCGGCGGCCTCCTTTGTCGTGGGCAGCCTTTCTCCTCTTTTTTTTTCCCCTCAGTCTTGCCCTCTCTTGAAAGGGAAAAACGATTCGGAGCGACTCAGGAAGAATTAATCAGGCGAGGCCGCTGGCCGGTGGCTCCTCCCAGCCCTTCAGCTCCCCTGAGCGTCCTTCCCGCTGCCCCCAGGGGTGATCCCGCTTCCCTCTGGCATTCCCGGGCATCCCTGCTCCCTCCCGGGAGGTGGAGAGGAGAGCGCTGGGAGGATGGAGATGGGATGTGGGCTTGGAGGGCGAGGAGCTGCCTTGCACGCTTAGGCGAATCAAGCTGCATGCTTGCAGGGCAAGGAGCCAGTTTGCACGCTCAGGGGAGCCAGTTTGTGTGCTTGCAGGGCAAGGAGCCAGTTTGCACGCTCAGGGGAGCCAGTTTGTGTGCTTGCAGGACACAGAGTGAGCTTGCACACTCAGGGAAGCTGGCTCACTCACTAGCAGGACATGGAGTGAACTTGCACACTTGGGAGCTGACTCACTTGCAGGACACAGAGTGAGTTTGCACACTCAGGGATCTGGCTCACTTGCAGGACACAGAGTGAGTTTGCACACTCAGGGATCTGGCTCACTTGCAGGACAGGGAGTGAGCTTGCACGCTTAGGGGAGCTGTCTTGCACACTCATGGGACACAAGGCTTCTCTGGGTGCCAGGCTCAGCACTGGAATGGGGACCATCATCACCTCTTGGTTGGCATCCTGTGGTGACCACAGGCCACCCCTCAGTGCCCAGTAGCCTGTCCCTGTCAGCATGTCAGACACCCAGTCTCCAGGCTGGGGGGAGCAGAGTTTCAGGTGTTGGAGCCCCCCCAGAGCTGCCTGCCTGGGTTTTGGGAGCAGGTGATGTGCCACAGAGCAGATGCCCTGTGCCCAACTTAAGGTTGAATTAGTATTTCTGCCCCAGCTCTGCTTTTTTACCCTCCATCATGTTCTCTGCTTTAATCCTGGTTTTATTTTTCCCTTGGCAACATCGCTGGCATCCCTGGGCTGGGCATCACAGAGGTATCATGCAGTTAAAGCCACATACTTGCCCCAAAGGGGACAAGGAGCATCTCCTTCATCCTGGCATTCCCAAGTGCCCTAGCTCATGCCAAGGGCAGGGCTGGCTGTACCCCTGGAGGGTTTCTCTGGAGCTGGGGGCACTGGGAGTCCCCATGAGATGGGAGCAAGAAGGTGCCCATCCCACTGTGTGGGATGAAAGCCTTTGAGCACCAGAGGGAGCATCCCTTGGGACAGGGGCTCCCTGGGAACCCCCTGGGATGGTCCAGCATGAGGGGATGTCACCCACCTGTGCCCCATCCCTGTTCCTTGTATCAGGGCATCCAACTGGGTACAGCTACAGCCTGTTCCAAGGGTGGATTTGGCTGGTTATTGACCTTTTTAAACCTCATTTTAATTATTCATTTCATTCCAGGGTCCTCAATAAGCAGCGAGTCGTCCCCGGTCTCCTCTCCGGCCACCAACCACAGCTCCCCAGCCAGCACGCCCAAGCGTGGCCCCATGGGCCCCATCATCGTGCCCCCTGGGGGGCACAGCGTGCCCAGCACGCCGCCCGTCGTCACCATCGCCCCCACCAAGACGGTCAACGGGGTCTGGAGGAGCGAGGGCAGACAGGTATGGCCACGTTCGGGGGGGGTCTAGGACCTCCCTGACACCCCCCGGCAAAGGATGGAGGGTGTGGGATGCCACGCGTGGCACTTGATGTGCCAATGGCTGTGGTCAGAGGTGGCAGGAGTGCCACACTGCTTTGTTTTGTCATTTCTCCTCCCCACTGTTGTCCCTGGGCTACCCTCATCCCTGGGCTGGCATCATCCCTGGTCTGCCACCATCCCTGGGCTACCCTCATCCCTGGGCTACCACCATCCCTGGGCTACCCTCATCCCTGGGCTACCCTCATCCCTGGGCTACCACCATCCCTGGGTTGCCACCATCCCCAGGGCTGCCATCCAGAGGGGAGCAGGAGGAAGAAGAAGCAGGGGTTGGGATTGGGGAGGGGTGGGGTGAGCAGCTAATTAAGAAGCATCGTTAGTGGTTCTCTTCTCCTCTGCACGCTAGATTCCCGGGGGGATTATGCCACTTGGAAAGACTAATTAAACCACAGAGCAGAGAGAGGCGATGGGAGGGGGGGGGGTGGGATGAGAAACGCCGACGGCGGTGGGGAGAGGGGAGAGGGAGAGAGGGAGAGAAATCAATGGCGGGTGGGGGTGCCCGGGTGCTCCTCACCAGCCACCCTGTGTCCCCAACACCCTCCGTGTCACCTCCTCCCTGGTGACACCCCCCCCCTCCTCCTCCTCCTCCTCCTCTCCAGCACGGGGGTTAACCGAGCGTGGGTTATTGTCTGGCAGAGCCTGGCTCGCAGCGTGACGCCCCGAGACGGGGAGGTAATTAGAGCAGAGCCTGGCACGCACAATGAGCCTTAATGCAGGCGGAGGAGGTGGCAGTGGCAGTGGCGGTGACAGTGGTGGCAGCGGTGACAGTGGAGGGGAGTGGGGGTGTTGGAAATGGTGATGCCCTTTGTGCCACACTCTGCGACCTTGGGAGCGTCCCCGTGACCTGCAGGGTCTGCGTGGGGAGGGGGTGTATAAAGAGGGGGTGCCACCATCCTCCTCGAGGTGCTCGGTGAGAAGATAAAGTGACAAACAAGCCTTGCTGGAGGTCACCCTGCTAATTGTTGTCACCCTGGGAGGGGGGTGGGATCCTCTTTGCCAGGGGGTCCCTCCCCAGCCAGTAGGGAGCCACCTTCATCCCATGGCGGGGGGAGCTGGTTGAGGCCCCGCAGTGGGGTGGGGGTGCTGATGCCAGCTTGGCTGGTCTGACACCCCCCTTTATGGCCCCTTTTGAGGGGCTGCTGGGTTTTCACCAGCCCTGTCTGCAGCCTCCCTGGGTGATTAATAGCTCTTGAGAACAAAGCAGCTCATAAATCTCCAGGCAGGTAGTGGCTGCCCTGCTGTCAGCTCTGCCCTGCCATCAGCACCCCTTTCTTAACAGTGCTCCCCACACACCATGTAGCCCCCCCCAGCCCCTCACACCTCTCCAGCTGCCTTTCAACAACCTGAATGTGGGAGGATGCTCTGGATACATCCCCCCCCAGCCTGTGCACCGGTGCTAGCTGGGGAACCTGTGGGCATGCACCAAGGGTCTCAGGGTGGGGGAATAGGCAGGGTCCCCCCCGCCCCGCCATTCCTCATAGGGTCCCTGTTGTCTCCTAACACTGGGCTTAACGTTTCTACCTCTTTCCCTTCCAGCAAGAAGCAGGGTCACGAGGCAGCAGCAGCAGCAGTGGCCGTGAGCGCCTCATCTCGGAGCCCCCTCTGGCACAGGAGAAAGCCGGGGGTCCCACCATCCCCTCCCACCTCCTGGGGACACCCTACTCCTTCGGGCTGCCCCCCAGCTCTGTGGTCCAGGATTCCCGCTTCCCACCTCTCAAGTGAGTCCAGCTGTGATGGGTGGGTTGCGGGATGCAGGTCTGGTCAGGGTGAGCATCCTAGGGAAGAGGTGCCATCTCCTCAGGGTGAGGGGGTGCCATCTCCTCAGGGAAAGGGGGAAAGGATGGTGACCATCTCTCTGCCCCCTCCAGCCTGCAGAGGCCCGTCCACCACGTGGTTCCTCCCAGCGCCGTCACCGAGGATTACCTGCGCAGCTTCCGTCCCTACCACACGGCCGAGGACCTTCGCCTGTCCTCCCTACCACCCCTCGGCCTGGATCCAGCCACTGCTGCCACCTACTACCACCCCAGCTACCTGGCGCACCACCCCTTCCCTCACCCTGCCTTCAGGTGGGCACCACCCAGCTTGGCTTGGCACTGGGAGGGTACCCAGGGGGGATGCCAGGACTGGGGAGGTGGGAGCCTGATTGTCAATGATGGGATTGAGGCACCCTCAGCAAAGTTTGCAGGAGACCCCAAGCTGGGTAGGGTGGGTGATAAGTCTGAGGGATGGAAACCATCTAGAGGGGCTTGGACAGGCTGGAGAAGTGGGTCTGTGTGAACCTCATGAGGTACAACCAGGCCAAGTGCAGGGTCCTGCCTCTGGGTTGGGACAACCCCTGGTACCAGCCCAGGCTGAGGGTGAAGGTTGCCCTGGCGAGAACTTGGGAGTGCTGGGGGGGGGAGCAGCTGGAGCTGAGCCAGCCCGGTGTGTTGGCACCCAGCAGCCGTTGGCACCCAGCAGTGTGGGCAGCAGAGGAGGGAGGGGATCCTGCTGCAGGGATGCACCCCTGCAGTGCTGGTTCCAGCTCTGGAGTCCTCAGCACAGCAGAGCCAGGGAGCTGTTGGAGCAGGGCTAGAGGAGCCCCAGTGATGCTGGGAGGGCTGGAACCCCTCTGCTGAGATAGACTGGGAGAGCTTGGGGGCGTTCAGCCTGGAGAGGAGAAGGATCCAGGGAGACCTTCTGTGGCCTTTCAGGGCTTCAGAAAGATGGGGAGGACTTTGGAGCAGGGCCTGTTGGGACAAGACAAGGGGGGATGGATTGAACTGAAAGAGGGAGATTGAGACTGGAGAGCAGGAGAGATTGTTGGTGCTGAGGGTGGTGAGAGCCTGGCCCAGGCTGCCCAGAGAGGTGGTGGCTGCCCCATCCCTGGCACCATCCCAGGGGAGCTCTAGTTGCAGATGTCCCTGCAGGGGGAGTTGGACCAGCTGACCTTGAAAAATCCCTTCCCACCCAAACCTGGTTGTGATTCCATGATCCCCCTCTCCCCAGGATGGATGACTCGTACTGCCTGTCAGCACTCCGATCCCCCTTCTACCCTCTGCCAACGCCGGGCTCGCTGCCACCCCTGCACCCTTCGGCCATGCACCTGCACCTCTCGGGGGTCCGGTACCCTCCAGAACTCTCCCATTCCTCCCTCTCCGCCCTGCAATCCGAGCGCATCTCCAGCCTCGCCGCCGAGAGGTAGGGGAAGGATGGGAAGCAGGTCGGGAGGACTACGGGAAGGACGGACGGAGCACACCCCGAGAGATTCTAACAGGATCTTTGGGGGTTGTCCTGGGTGGGGGTTTGTTCTTCTTGGCTTCCCTCTGCAGGCTGCAAATGGACGAGGAGCTGAGGCAGAGGGAGCGGGAGCGCGAGCGGGAGCGGGAGAAGGAGCGGGAGCGAGAAGCCGACCGGGAGCGGGAGAAGGAACGGGAGCGGGAGCGGGAACGGGAGAAGGAGCTGGAACGAGAGCGGGAGAAGGAGAGAGAACGAGAGCTGGAGAGGCAACGGGAACGTGCCCGGGAGAAGGAGCTGAGCATGGTGAAAGCCATGGAAGGGCCCTTCCTCCCCGTGGCTGAGCTGCACGGGCTGCGGGGGCACCCAGCTGAGGAGCGGGGCAAACCAGTGGAGCCGCTGGCACCCACCAGACCAGGTAACGTCCCCACGGGTGGCAACTTGGGTGGGGAGGGGGGGGTGTTGCTGCCTTGGTGCAACTTCTCCCCATCCCCTTTCCCCTCCAGATGGCAAAGCCGAGGGGGTGGGTGCCCCTGGGAGGTGGCTGGAGATGGAGCCGGGCTCTGGCAGCTGCCAGCTCGCTTTGCCAGGAGCCCTGCTGCTCTTGGTGAGGTTCTGCCCATGCCAACTGACTTGGTGCGGGGGGCGGCAACGTGCCTGGTGCCCCCGCACGCCTGGCAGCTGGGCTGGCAGCCCCTCCAGATGCAGAGCTCCGAGTGTCTCCCACTCATGGTGGGGGGGTTGCTCAGGGAGACCCTGTGTCCCCTCCTCCTCCCCCAACTTTCCCTGCTCTGACTCTCCCTCCTTTTCCAACGCAGAGAAACTCAAGGACTCGGTGCTGCCAACGCCGAAGCCCATCCAGCACCCGCTGCACCAGCCTCCTGCCTCCCACCACCCCGTGCCCAGCCTGATCCCAAACCACAACGTGTTCCCTCTGCCAGGGAGTAGCGCGGCCACGGCGCTGCTCATCCACCGCACCAACGAGGAGGAGAAGTGGCTGGCCCGGCAGCGCCGGCTGCGCCAGGAGAAGGAAGATCGACAATCCCAAGTCTCGGAATTCAGGCAGCAAGTCTTGGAGCAACACCTGGACATGGGCCGTGCCCCGAGCCAGCCCGAGCCCGAGCATCGGCCCGAGCACCCCAGGTAGGGATGATGCCAGCTTGCCAACTTCTTCCCCCGGCTTCACACCCTTGTTGAGATGCCCACGGCGCTGCCCCCCGTTGCCCTGTGGCTTTGAACAATCTCCCCCTCACACCCAGCATCCCATAACCGTGCCCCTCGCTCCTTGCACATCCCCGTGAGCAGCAGCCGGTGCCAGCAGGTCCCCGTCGTGCGGTGCCAGCTGGGCCGGCTGCGTTGGCAGCTCCGGGCAGCTCCGGTGCCCGACAGCTGCTCGGCGGCGGGCGACCAGCCCGGGAGGTGGCCGGGGGCCAGTGGCGAGGGGCCAGGTGCTGCCCAGGCACCCGGCACTGCTTGACTGCAGCTCCCTGCCGTGCAGCGGAGCCAGGCGGTGGGATGTGCTGGTTTTGGGGGGTGCCTGCCCAGTTCTGGGGTGCGTTTTAGGGTGGGCAGTGTGCCCACACCCCTTGATTGACAGGGGTTTGCCCCCCTCCCCCACCCTCCCTGGGGGCTTAAGCAGCGCGGGCTCTGCCGCCAGCTCCCTTTGTTATTTTTGGGTATCCAGGGGATTAAGGCGGCTCATCGCGGATAATAAGGAGCAGATCTCTGGGTGGCACAAAGGCGAGTGCCCGCTGCAGGCTCTGCCCTCCCCATCCGCTCCTCCCGCCCTGAGCTGGAGAGAGCAAGGTTACCCCGAAACACCTGCAGTCATGGGGGACCCCAGGCCTGTCTGAATCATATCTCCATCCTCATCCCCATCCCTGTCCTCGTTTTCCTCCTCATCCTCATCTCTGTCCCCATCCCAGTCCCTTGTCACCATCCTAATCCCCATTCCTTATCCTCATCTCATCTTCATCCCAATACTCATTTTTGTCCCATCCTCATCCCAGTCCCCTTTCCCATCCCATCTCCATCTGTTCTCATCTCCATCCCCGTCCTCATCTTCATCTCCTTCCTCATCCCCATTATCATCTCTATCCTCATCCTCATCTCCATCTTCAGTCCTCATTTTTGTCCCATCCTCATCCCGATTCCCATTCCCATCTCCATCTCTGTCATCTCTATTTCTATCCCCATCCTCATCTCCATCCCAACCCGGAGCTGAGGTGCCCAGTGGGGGTTAGGAGGGGGTGCAGAGCACCCGATCCTGGCAGTGCTGGCGACGCTTCCCCCTGGCAGTGCCCCTGTGCTGGCTGCTCTGAGCTGATCTGGCTGTTCGGTGCCCGGCGGCCTGGGGCGCTGGAGCGGAAAAGCGTTAAATGCACAGCTTGGGCACATGAAATATTTATCCTGCTAACGGGCTGGCTCCGGCTGCTGGAGAAAGAGGAGGAGGGTGGCACTGAGGTGCTGCCCTTGCTGCTGGGAGAGCGGTGCCAGGTCAGGACCGGTGGCTCTCTTGTCCCCACGGTGGGCAGAGCCAAGCTGAGGGTCCCCTGCCTGATGCAGCCACATCCCTGCTTATCCCTCCCAGAAGCAGTGTTGTCTCCATCCCCCATCCCTCATGGCGGTGGCACAGGAGGTGACAACCCCACATGCACCAACCCTGCTGGGTGCCCCTAAGCAACACATTTCTCCCCTAGAAAGCAGCCAGGTGCCACCCTCCTACCCTTCACCTCCCCACTCCTTCCTCATCCTCTCCCCACAGGTCAGGATCCAGCCGCCACGAGCCGAGCAGCCGGGAGCCGGGGCAGCACTTCGGTGGCCCCCCACCTCTCATCTCCCCCAAACCCCAGCACCATCCCGTCACCACATCCCTCTGGAACCCCGTCTCATTGATGGAGAGCCCTCCGGACCCTCCCCGCCGCCTCCCCGAGCCCCACCCCCTCCACAGCCACCCGACTCCCTTCGAGCCCACCCGGCAGGGCATCCCTCTGGTGAAGGTGGAGAGGGTCTTCTGCTCCGAGAAGCTGGATGAGGGGGCGAGGAAAAGGGATGCTCTGGATAAATACCCCCCGGGACGAGAACCCGGCGCTGCGGAGCACGGAGGCTTTACCCACGCCCCCTTCTTAGCCGAGCTGGAGAAGTCCACGCAGAGCATCCTGAGCCAACAGAGACCCCCTGGCACCCCTTTCGCCGATGCCACCCCCAAACCCAGCTCACCCTACCGACCCCCCCAGCCCCGCCCCCAGGACCCCATGTACATCTACGACGAGTTCGTGCAGCAGCACCGCAGGCTGGTCAGCAAACTGGACCTGGAGGAGCGACGGCGGCGGGAGGCCCGTGAGAAAGGTGCGAGGTTGGCACTGCTGCTGGCACCTCCCCCCGGCCCCCACCCCCCCCCCCCCCCCCCCCCCCAACCCCCCACCAGCC